>KN517776.1:126787-139685 GCA_000787155.1 Scartelaos histophorus
TGTGAAAGTCGAGCGCACCAGCCGCAGAGGGAGCGAGGCGGCCGGGGGGGAAGAACACAATGGGAGACGTGTCCCGGGGCACCACGGAGACTCTGACCCAACTGGGACAGACCCTCCAGACCCTCAAACAGCGGCTGGAGAATCTAGAGGTAGGAGCGCTGCGATATTCCGCCTTTTACCGGAGCCACGTGTGTCTCTGCTCGGATCTGCTCTTACACTTTCTGTGGCCGATTGTCTTTAATATTGCGCCTGTAATGCTATAAACATCCACACAATACTTAGTTTAGTGTAAAGTCTATAAAATAGGTGACAGATATGACTAACAAAAGAAGTCCATAATAATTAAAAAAAAAAAAAAAAAAAAAAAAAAAAAACAAATGTTATAAGAGCACTTCATTAACGTGTGTTTATTGCCTTCCTTCTTTTTGAGGCAACTTGTCATTCGTGACATTTTTTCATTGTGACATCTTATTTTCATATGATTATCAGTAACAAGTGCATACATGATTTTCCCGATGAAACAAATACAAGGCTGTCTGAGACTTATAAAATAATGTAAACCTTACGCTGTTAAACACTGCATGTTGCTTGTACAAAGAAAATAGTTTTTCTATAGAGCTTAAAGTGCTGTTTGTAGCATTTCGCAGCGTGTCGCGGTGAAACTGATGTGACAGCTTGTTTATGACTGTTTATCGCTGCACAAAGTGTCCCGTGTCCCGCTCTAACCCCGTGTTTGTCCGACGCAGAACTACAGCCGAGGCAACAACGGCTCTACACAGGCGAACAGCCTCAAAGACCTGCTGCAGAATAAGATCGACGACATGGAGAAGCAGGTGCTGTCCCGGGTCAACACTCTGGAGGAGGGCAAAGGCTCCAGGAACGACACGGAGCAGCGCAACCGCGTGGAGTCCACGCTCACGTCTCTGCACCACCGCATCACGGACCTGGAAAAAGGTGCGCACCTGGATTACACACGACCCACCGCTTTAGCTCTGTGCTTTAACCCCGGCGGACAATGTTACATCATTCATTATGAGTCTATCACTCAGGCAGAGCGCAAAATGCCGCAGCCCCTCGTTGCGCGCGGATTTGAGGAGGAGCAGAGTGAAGCTGCATTATTTTGCATATCTCAGAACCTGTTTGCGCTTTGGATTCATCCACTTTGTGATTTATAAACTGAGTTTCCACTAGGAAAGTTTACTTTTTGCACGTTGGCGCATATAGGCGACACAGGTATAAATTAGTGCGACTAGGCGCGTGCACAAGGCTTGTATAAAGCAGAAAAGAGGAGGTAGAGCCGCCTACACAGACCAGACACTGAAAATATCAACCCAATAGCCGCAGAACATGCTTGAAACTGAAGGTCAAATAGATTTACATCACCAGGCTTCTGTGAGGAGCTGAAATAGACAAGCGTACCCTTTGCCTTTGTGCTTTTAGTGTGTAAAGAGTTCTGGAGCTTTTGAGTTGAAGGACAGTTTGACCTCTAGACCACTGACATTATCACAGTTAGGTCATTTCAATTTACACAGTTACTGCTCTAAAATGTTAGAAGTTGATAGAATTTATTAAATTCAACTTGACCACTTGGTCTACCAATGCCCCCCAGCTCCTACATGGAAAGCTAAGCATATATAACAGTGATCTAAAACCATTGCTATCTAACCTGACCCTGGTCACGTGTGCAGGTAAAGACGGCAGACCCAGTGAAAAGTTCCAGTTGACGTTCCCACTGAGGACCAACTACATGTACGCCAAAGCCAAGAGGAGCCTGCCTGAGATGTACTCCTTCAGTGTGTGTCTGTGGATCAAGTCCAACGCCTCTCCGGGAGTGGGCACACCCTTCTCCTACGCCGTCCCAGGACAGTCCAACGAGCTGGTGCTCATTGAGTGGGGCAACAACCCAATGGAGATCCTCATCAATGACAAGGTTAGAAATCTAAAAAAAACACATAAATAAATGCATTGGTAGTATATATAGGAGCATTACCATAGCAATTAACTGAACAAAATATTATACATTTTAAATGGTGGAAAAAGTCCTCAAATTATTGCATATCATAACAGAAAGCTAAGACCCAAAGATATGCTGGCATGGACTCCAGCCAATGTGACGTGTGACTTAGTGGTGTCACCATCTTGTGTCTGTGGAGAGAGATAAGAGAAATGACATATTGTTAAGAAATATTGAAACATTTCTTACAAAGCAAAGGGACAAGTGATTGAAAAGTTACATAGTGCACCATTAAATTTGATAGATAGTAACTCTAGCCCAGTTAAAATGGGTTGGATCAAGAAAAAATATCTCGATTTGATTTGAAGTAAAATGATCCACCAATGGAACCAAATTTTGTGAATGCAAAATAAGAAATCATGAAGAAAAACAACTCATCTTTGCTCTTAAAATGAGAAACCGTGGCTTGAATTGAGAAAAACGCACTTGGAAGATCATTTTACTTTTCAAATTAAAACTACTCAACTAAAATACCTAAATATTACTTTTTGCAGTGTATAATCCAATAGCACGCTTGTAAAAAGTGCTTTACATGTTGCCCAATTATCTGCTTGCATTCTACATTGTGAGTGTGAGCATTGTCGGTGTAATTGTGTAGCCGTGCAGGAAGCCTCATAAAAATAGAGGTGGGTGATAAATGTGGGGTGTTGGAACAGAACAAAAATGTGAGACAAAACCTGTGGAAGACATGGGGAAATACTTGAGAAATACTGGAACGATGTGTCATCTACAGTGCACAAGACAGTTAAACTCCCACTTTAATGTCATTATACTTACTATTTGACTAAAAATCTTACCTAATCTTTAGTTTGCAGGCAGCAGATGTGACATAGAGATACTGTAGTTCCAATAAATGTGTTCCTTGCACATAAATTGTCCCTGGATTTTGGATGGAATTTTAAAGCCAAGCACAGCAGATAACTTGAATTCTTCTACTACTTCTTGTATTTTTGTCATAATTGGCCTTTATACTACACCTAGCAAAGTATAAGAGAAAAAAAATAAAAAAGAAGTCTCATAGCATGCTATTTTCTGATCTATATCACAATGTAGATTCCTCAAAAACATACCTGGAGTTGTTTCGTTCACTTACGTTTAACTCACAAATGCTAGAATAATTTCAGCTCTTACTGACATCACAAGGTAAAATATGAGAGAATATGAGTTTTGGAGATGTGCAAATGAAACAAAACACAACTCTGGGTATGTTTAAGAGGACATGGCTAAAATGAAGAATCCATTTTGTGTAATATAGGACCTTGAAATGCGCAGAAATTGAAACTATATTGTTTGATGTTACAGGTTGCCAAGCTGCCGTTCCTAATCAACGACGGTAAATGGCATCACCTCTGCATCACGTGGACCACTCGGGACGGGGTGTGGGAGGCCTTCCAGGACGGAGTGATGAGGGGCAGCGGAGAAAACTTGGCACCGTACCACCCCATCAAACCAGAGGGGGTGCTCGTCCTGGGACAAGAGCAGGTGAGCAGCTGACGAGACCTTTACTGCTAATGTAATAGGAGCAAAAAAAGAGAAAAAAAAGTGATAAAAGTGATAAAAAAATGGTTTATCATTCCCATAAAGATCTCAAATTTGAACCAAAATATTGTATTATTACTTATATGAAGGTTGACAGTCCAAATCCCACCATAATTAGATCAACTGACCCACAGGTTGGCAGTGCAATTCCAGCTTTCCAGATAAATGAGTCCTTGTGCAAGACTATGACCCATCTTGCCCCCAGTGTCTTTGCACAATGGTGTATGAGTGTGTGTGAATGGGTGTGTGTTCTTGATGTAAAGCTTTGAGTGTCTTGAAGGCAGAAAAGTGCTATATAAAAAAGGAACGCCTGGAATGTTCCACAGTATGGCATTAAATTGAATTACAGGTGTTTTTAGTGCTTCCCTATCTTGTAAACCATACATTTTCACTGTAAGAGCTCTCCTCTCCATAGATCTGACCCATAGCCTGGTCTTCATGGCTCAATGCCGCACTGTAGAACATTCCAGGCAAAGCGATAACATCTCCATGGATACGGGTTACACCTCAAAGACATTCTACATATATTTATAAGCTCTGTGCGACCTGATATAGATCGAATACAAGATTGAATTTATTTAAGAGGCAAAAATGGAAACTATTTCAACCGTGAAATGATGTGGTGATTGTGGCGATCCTCAAAACTCGACTGGTTCAGATGTTGCATTACAGTTTATTGCATAATACTGGACAGATGGTCATAACACACCACATTAAGTCCAATAATAGAGAAGGACTACGCCGTTAGGCTTGATAGGTTTTTATTGGAAAGAGCCAAAGAACTGAAATTAATACAAGAAACAACAGAGACAACAGATTACAGCGCTGTTTTCCTCATTAAACTTCATTTAATGGGGAAAAAATTACATCATGTTCATGTTCAGACGGGTGCATTCACGTTATAGGATTTGGTGATGCCATAATTTCAGACAGAGGGTCTATGTAACTTTATGGGAGATGTGCTGTTTTAAAAGAGTTTTCCAACCTTGAACCTTATTATTTGTTCACAAACGTAATAGTTTTATAGCTTAGAGACTTTTTGAAGTTTTGGTCTTTTGTACTGACTGAGAAAATGTTGGATTTTGTAGTTTGCAATCTGACTTTTAATGCACTGTGTCACTTTTGTGCACCAGCTTATCTCCACGGAGGTTATTACAATGGAGTAAAGTTAATGGTCAGATCTAGGGCGAAACTAGGCTGCACATTTCTTTGAGCTATAAAGATCTGTAATTTAATAAATCCAAGGCAGACATGGAACATTTCAAGAAAATAAATCCACCCTCTTGTCTTGTTTCCATGGAGCGGACCTTCTACCTTAGAAGTTGCACCTTTAAACACCAAAATTCTGACCAAAATTTAATTGTAATTCCACAAAAATGGTATTTACTTGTTACATAACTCGATCCAGTTTAAATTTAAGCCAAGGTCAATGCAATTTTAACATGTATTCATTTCTCCAGGACACATTGGGAGGTGGATTCGACGCGACACAAGCCTACGTGGGCGAACTGGCAAACCTAAACATCTGGAACAGGAAACTGACAGTAGCTGAAATCTACAACCTGGCAACGTGCAATAGCAAAGCACCAGCGGGCAACGTCTTCTCCTGGTCAGAAAGCAACATCGAGATTTTCGGAGGAGCAACCAAATGGACATTCGAGCCGTGCCGTTCGAACAACTAAAACTGACCCGAACTTTAAAAAAAAAAAAAGCCTTGCCGTATTTTCCGAGCTTTTGACGTTTTTTTTTTTTTGTCTTCATTTTGTTGAGAGACTATTTTGACTTTCAGTAAAAGCTTCTATCTGGGATTTCTTAGGTATTTCTGTGCGACACTTTTCATCTCAAAGATATAAAAAAGAAATCATTGTGGGATTTTTTCCGAGTTTTTCCTTCATGGATGTTAAAATGCACACCTCCGCTTTTTCTTTTTGGCTTACTTTTGTCTTGGACTGGCAACTGGCAATCTGAGCCTTACACTTGGACGGTTCACAAAGAGGGATTACATAAGAATGGCTCTGCCCGAGGAGAAGGAGATTACGCCGTCCGTCACATTTCTGTCGGTGTTTTGGAGCTGTGAGGCGACGTCTGACGTTCTGGGACCCACCTTCAACCCGCCCCCTCTCCCGCAGGCCCCGCCCGCAACACACATGGATGTAACGATGCACTTAAGCCACAGCATAACTACACGTTTACATGCATACATTTTTATCGGCATTTAGAGGTTTCTTTCCAGCTTAATTTATTTAAAGGTGCACTATGTAACTTTTGCAAGGGAGTGTCAGCAACCTGCTCGTCTCTGTGGATATGTGTTTGCTTTACTAGTTTCCCAATATACTATTAGTAGGCTCAAAAAATACCTTAATAAACATGCTTTCTTACTCTGAGTGAGATCGCCTCTCCACAGATCTTGTCCTGGTGGCTCATCTCCATGGTAACAGTGAATGCCCGGTTACCATGGTAACCAGGTAAAGCAATCACATCTCCACAGAGCAGCCAGGAGGCGGACCCACGGTGAGAAAAGAGCGTGCACCTTCAACCAAAACCTGTGCCATTTTATTCAAACCTAAAAAACATATACTTTTTATTCATTATTTTTGTATTGCATTTCCTCATGGATTTCTATTATTATTTGTTGATATATTCACTAAACAAGTAAGCCATAGTCTGTACCGTTTAAGCTTACGACGGCGTTGACACTTTGTTTTACTGCCAATTCCAAATCCAACTGTACAACAAATTCAGGCCATTTTATTTTATTCATTGTTACTTTGACCCATTCCACGCCATCCGGATCTTGCACTGTGACTGCCGAGGAGGAGGAGGAGGAGGAGAGAGAAGATGCTGCGATGATGAAGGACACTGCAAAGTCAGACTATGGTTGATTTGTAATTGTCGCTTTTCTTCTTCAAGTGTCTCTGTTGTAAGAATGTCGTTAACTTTGCCAACATTGCTACAAAAAGCCTGGGTGCCTTGGGCTGGTTCTAGTGTTCAGCACATTTGGTATGTTTTTCAGTTGCGATGATTCAATGTTTTTTCCAGTTAGTTGTTGAGTTTTTTTTTTTTTGAGCCGGGTTGAGTTTCTTGTTCTTCTGGTAACTGTGTATTTTGGTTTGTTTTCGGACACGTTTTATGGGCAGGTGTACTACGCTGTATAAGGAATGTTACAGTGTTTGTATAGTAACAGCATGAATGAAAGAGTGCTGTGGAAGCATTGTTGAAGTCTGCTTTACTATCTCTGGGTCTGGGTTTTCTACTGTATTGTTATATGCTCCAAGCATGGCAAAACTGAGAGATGAAGATTTAATTTTTGTAATAAAATTGTGATACCAAATGTCATGGTGCACTTGCTTTGGTTGTCTATAATTTTATTCGAGAGCTGAGAAATTTGAGAGCACAGTTGGCAAAATATTACTTTAGAACAAAACAGGTTACATTTGGATTTGCAATCACTTCAATTACTCTATCCAGCTGGTAACACTGACAGAGTTAAATTAAATACAGTCAGTTAGTTTTCATAAAATCACACATGTCCCAAGACACCAGGTTATAATTTTAGCACAAATATTTTAATATGAAGTGCAGAGTTTACAAATTTATTCTGTGGTGAAATGAAGTTCATGTTGGTTCTTTCAGTTACCTGGAACATGCACAGCTAATTGGAAGCTCCAGTCTCAAATTATGGAGAGGGTCCCAGAACAACACACTGCTCCTGGACCGCTCCTGCCATTAAAGAATAAGTCTATGCAAAGAATAATTCAACAAAGACAAAAATAACACACAAAAAAATCAAAGCAATCATTATTAGTCTGAAGAGGTTTGTCAGAAGACATGAGAAAGCACAAAAGAGCTTTGTGGCACCGATAATGAGGTATTCCCCCAGAGTCTGGACTCTGGTGGCAGAGGATGAATATCTCGCCTTGCTTACACAGTCTAATTCTGAATTCTTTTATCTGGATTTGAGTAATAAATGAAAAACGAGATTGGCTTGAAATAAATCAAGTCAGAAACAAATTTTTCATTCAATTTAAAGACCAAGACTCGCTGTTAAGTTAGTTAATAGTAATTAAATCTTGTTCTGAATTTTTTATTTTTTTTCCTAGATTTTAGAAATAATAAAATAATAATAATGCAATGCAAGAAATTTAATTAAGATAATAATATTAATATTTACCAGTGAAGTTGAAATAGTTCATTAACAACTATACGAGACACAATAAATCTAATGGCCGCTTTGTCCTATTTTTTGACATTTCGGTTGGGTTTTGTAACAGCGGCACATTTTTACAGAGCACCTCGTTCACCAAAGGGACAATCTCCGCTCTGGCTCCGTCCACTCTTCAAAACCAGCCCAGGTCATCAGGCGGCACCTTAAACCCCACCATGACACAGGGATAGTGGAGGAGAGAGGCCTTTTAGCTGACTCCTTACTCTCTCTCCTTTCTTTCCAATGCTGCTGTGAGTGCATTAGCGGCGGTGGCAGAGGAAAAGTGCCTACTCATATGCTCCTCTTCACAGTGTCCTAGTTCAAGTGAGTCCAGCCTGAACTTGTTAAGCCCCATTTACTCATAAGTTCCAAATAAATTGCTGGGTCCAAACTGCCAGAACACCCATACACACACATGCACCAGTCCCAGAAACTCGCCGCAGGTTTGTTCTGCTCGCTCTTGTCACTCCCTGATTTCAGTCAGAACTGAATTTGCATCAAAATCCAGTGAGAAGACTTAAGATTGAGAAGTCCACAAACACTGGTCATTTAATATGCCAACACATGCATGGACAAACTACATCTAAATATGTTTCAGACCAAGAGTTTGTTTCATACCTGAGTGGTGCTGCTGTGACGTGTCTGGTCTGCTGATTTACACAGGTTTTGGCGCTGTCTTCATACCGGTGGAGGCAGGTTGACAGCGCCATCTGCAGTCCGACCTCCTCAGGACAGTATCCCAGGTGTGTGAGAGTAAAAAAGCCCCGTTATCCCGGTTTATCATCCTGGGGGCACGTTTCTGTATTTCGAATGCCTCGTCCAGGTATGAAAACTCTTGGTTTGAAAGAAGAACCTAGTCACATAAATTATTTTGGGCTTTAGAGATGCTGACAGACTAATAATAAAGGATTTCTTAAACATGAAACAAAACACAAATCCATGAGAAGCAAAAGTTCTAACAGGTGTAAAGCTCAGAGGAGTAAATTTTGTTCAATAAAGGGCTTTCAATGAATGGCAAAGCCTTCCTTGCATATTCTCAGTAACCTTCCCTAAAAAGACAGACCAAAAACACAGAAAAATCAGTACTTTCTTAATTCATACGTGATCCTGTTCTCTAAAAATGCAGCAAAGTCCCATGTCAGAGTGCATGTGTGAATGGGTTTAACGGGACAGCACTTGTCCTGATCACCTGTGGTCGCGGTTACTTTGAAGACGGGACAATTACTGCATTTAAATGAAGCGAATCTGAATGTGGAGAGGGAGGGTCACATCTGTCGGCCTCTGCGTCTGCGCTTTAGACAATCAAAGTGTCATCTTCAGTGGTAAAGTCAAATACAGAGAGGAAACGTGGCAAAAAGGCGATGTCGTGTTTGACCTTGACGAGAGGTTTTCCGAGATGAGCCAGTTAAACGAGTGAATGATGAATAAAACAGAAGATTTGCTGGTTCCCTCCAAGATCAAGGAAAAAGAGGAATAAAACAGCATTTCAATAAATTCAAATGACCACCAAGATTATTACAGCATGAGTGCAATTCAAGCACAAAGTTTGAAGATTTGTAAGATGCAGGGAATAAAATTATATAAGCTCTATAACCAGTATAACAGCCAGGATATGTAACTTAAAGGTGCAATAACTTTTCTTTGTCTCCATTGAACTTATTGATCTCCAAAGAAACAAGCAGGGTCAGAACTGTGGAGAGGCAAGCCCACTTACAGTATAAAAATTCAAAAAAAAAAAAAAAAATCTGACCAAAAAATAGTACAAAAGCAAAACCATAAAATCATAAAAATAGCAAAAAAATAAGCAAAATCAATACAAATAAATAAAGCAATAAGGTAAAGGAATAAAATCTCAGAAAAGACATGCAGGTGGGGTACCCTACAGTAGAAAATTACATAGTGCCGTATACAATGCATATGATTTATTGCTTTCATTTGACCTCTGCACACACCAAGTCAAATTACAAGGTGTATTTATTGAGATATATTTATTATTCATTTCTTTTTGGTCTTGTGTAAATGCTCATATCACGCTACCATCTGATCTATGTTATAATGTCTCTTCATCACAAACGTACCTGGAGTTGTGATTTGTTTAATTCAAACATATTAAACACAATAACTCCACATAATCACATACACAGTTCTTCGCTCCAACCAAAAACACTCATTCATGTCCATGCAGTTTTACTAGAAATATTTGGATGTTGTGGTTTCAGCCCTGAAATTGTCAATATCCACCCAACTAAAGTCAAAAAGTAGCTGTTAACTTGAAAATTACGGACCTTTAATGAATCATACTAGACTCTTTGTTCACTATTTATTGATCATACACATTGGGGAAGAAATACAAAATCAAGTCCAACGAACTAAACAAATATCACAAAAACTACTCAAAACAAGATTAAAATCTGAATTCAGTGTCGGGCCCTTGTTTTACCTGACTGGCAGATGGATAAACATGGTCCCAAATACATAAGCAAACAAGAAACAGCAACAAAACAACAGCAATTAATCTCAACTGAGGTCAGAAGACAGCAGAATATGGTGTCCAAAACAAAGCATTCTGGGTACTCTATATGCATATTATATAATGTTCTGCTGGCGAGGCACACGCAGTGTTCTGGGCCAGAGCCTCAATGTATGCACCTCAAAACCAAGAAATAGGACAGGAATTATATGTGAGAAAATGTTAAATATTGTTAAAAAGAGCTGCAATGATTGGACAAATATAAATATAATCATGTTTTTTGAAACTCTATGGTCATTGCACTGAATAATTAGGATCATTACCAAGATATAACTTGGGCTGATTAAAAAAAAAATCTAAATAAACTAGAATAAACTAAAAAAAAACTAAATAAACTAACTTTTTACACATGTTCTGAATCCAGGCCTTTGTCATCACTATTGACAACAAAAAGTGCATTAAGAGAAGCAGAACAGGTGTAAAAACGTCACTAATGACAACACACGGCGTGTAATGAGATGCAGAATGTGTGTCACTAATGTTTTACACATGTTCTGCATCTCATTACACACTCTCTGTTGTCATTATCAATATTTTTACAAATGTTCTAAATAATGAAAACCACCTAGTCCAGTTTAAGATTTTATTGAAGGTTTTATCAGTGAATATTATGGGGATTATGGGCTTTTGACGGGTTTTGCGTTTTACACCTGTTCTGCATTTCATTCCGCTCGTTTTCTTGTCACTAATGACAAGAAAACGTGCATAATGAGATGCAGAACAGGTGTAAAAAGCAGAACAGGTGTAAAAACGTCACTAATGACGACACAGTGTGTGTAATGAGACGCAGAATGTGTGTCACCAAATGTCACTAAATAATGAAAATCACCTTGTCCAGTTTAAGATTTTATTGAAGAGTTTATCATGAATATGGCAGGGATTATGGGCTTTTGAAGGGTTTTGACGTTTTTACATAATGTTCTCATTCTGTACTTTTTTACCTCTCTTCCACCGTAATAAACCAGGTGTTGATTCTGGTTTGGTGCTGGTGCCAGTTCAGTGCTGGTGCTTCCTTCCGATTAGAAATGGTTTGTATTTCCTCCAGCTCAGAGCCAAAAGTGCTATGTCCTGATGCGCCTCCATTGTCCTGGTAACACAACTGCTGTCAACGGTCACAAGGCTCCAATAATAACAGCAATGTAGGACTATCGCTACACATCTATGCTGATATTGATTATACAAATGTTCTTGTCAATCCAAAGACTAAGACATTGGCAAAGGTTGAGTTCCCGAAGAAAAGTCTTATATGTTTGTTTTTTCTCTTCTATCTTGCAAACTTTATGTCAATGAGCGAATAGCTGAGCCGTAACAGTAGAACAAACTTAGTTGGAATTATTGGATTATTATTGAATTATAGAGTAAACTTTTAGCCTACTTGGTCACTTCAAAAATTCTAAATTTCGTTGTTCAGTACGCCACTATAACCCCACCCCTAGCACCAGCTCTCGTTTCTGGACCAGCGTTTAGTTGGTGCTAAGTTGGAACCTGTTTTCCAGCACCAGAGCTACAGTAGGTTTATTTGAGTGGAAAAACAAAGCACTGGTTCCAGAAATGGCACTGGCTCTGAACCAGCACTGGAAGCACCTTGATGGAAAAGGGGTAAAAGAGAGCTCATGATACAAAGATATATAACAGAAGTCTTTGAAATTTGAAAGAAATACGCAACAAAATAGATGCTATGGTTGGATTGTCTTAAAATGACACAGTGTGATCTGGTCCCATAGCCCCATGAGACATCGCTGTGATTTTTATACAAAGGGATATCAGTATTTTACATCCCAAGCAGCCATTTTTTTGCAGTTTTCTATAGTTTTTCTTTCTCAAAATATTTTATTTTACTAGAATTTCTTTATTCTTTTTATAATGCATAATTCCATGTCTTCCTAAGTAACCATATTTGTTTTGATACAGACAGACCATGCCTATCTCTGATTGGCTAATCCACCTGTCAATCACATCTGAATTCAAGGAGTTTCAACAGTGACCAGACTCACATCTTTGTAATATTATAGTGTGAATAATAGTGTGTACAATATGTGTGTATTCTAGATCCCAGGTAACTTTTAGAAAGCTCAGTGAAGGCGAGTTAGGAGAACTGATTTCAGCTCAGACCATTGGGCACTTGGTCATCGTGCCCTTATGCAAGACAGTTCACCCACCTTGCCATTTTATGAACGTGTGCAGGGGAGACTGGTGGTGGTCAGAGGTGCCAATTGTGCAAATTGGTCGCAGCATTCACCAGTAAACCTGAGTAATTATTTCAAATCCAGAATTTTTTTTTAACCACGCATTTTATTGACCTCATTAATGAGCTTAATAAAAGATTTATTCCATTCTAAAACAACCCAATTACTATATTAAACAACCAGGGTTTTACATAAAACTGAGTGTAATGTGGTGATTAATTATAGTTTTGACAGTCGACTAAGTGCGGTTGTCCCTTTCCTCTTCGACGTGTCAAAACAAAACACAAGAGGGGAACATTTTTACAGATGAGAAGCCCTGAGTCCCGCCCTGGGAGACAAACAAGATTCACGGCGCAGTGTTAAACCTACCTGAGCTACGGGGATAAGGGAGAGGAAGAGGTGAGGGGGAGGAGGAAGGGGTGTGC
>KN517778.1:1811-12498 GCA_000787155.1 Scartelaos histophorus
CTTTCCCTCTGCATGGAGATGCCATATCTTTTCCTAGAATGTTCCACAATATGGCATTAAGCACCCTTCATTTCATGCTATGAACCACCTTGCATTTGTTATATTACAGGTGTTTCATAGCTCAAAAACACCTGAACAAAAAACATGAATTCTTACCATGTGCAGGCTTGCTTCTCCATAGATCTGACCATTAACCTGTCTCCATTGTGATTACCAACTTTATTACACAGTCTTATTGTGAAATAATCAAGGCAAGACAATAATATCTCCATGGATACAAGATGGTGAAAAGTTACGCAGTGCATTTCTGTTTATCAATGCTTTTCTATACATTTGAACTTTTCGCTTGTCTCCATGGAAATGTAATTGCTTTGTCTGGAATCTTTCAGTGTATGACATTAAACCTTTCTCTCTTCATGGGGACCAAACCAGACCATGTTCCAGATCAGATCTGTGGAGCGTTGACCCCACTCACAGTCAGAACTTTGAGCTCTAAAACCACCTGTAACTGAATAAATGTAAGGTAGAGCTGTTTAATGTCATACTGTGGAACATTTGAAGCAGAGCAATGACATATCCATAGAAACAAGAAGCTGACGGACCCCCAAACAAAACGTTACAGGCCGTGCAAAAGGAGCTCACCCCATTTTAGCTGTCAGTCATCAGTTTGTAATACAGGGGCTCAGGTTGTAACTTTAGACCGGTCCATGCATTCACACACAAGCTGTTTTAAAGGAACAGAGTGAAACAAGTATATGAAACAACCACTGACAAATAACCTAATCCACAAAGAACCAGTAACTCTGCCTCCCGGAGAAAAAATGCTTTGAAGAGGCCGTAAGAAAAGAGGGCTTCTTAACTGTGGCTTGATGCTACAACAAGTGGAGTTTTTTTAGTCACAACAATGGAGAAGGCTTTATTCAATACAACCGCCGACCTCAAAGCACTGTCATCCAAGAGACACCCAGAAGGCAAATACAGGCAAAGAGATACTGCAGAAGAGTATTTAGATAAGTAGGGAACAGTAGGGTTGTCAAAAAAATCTCAAATCAGAAACTAAAACTAAACTAAAAACAAAAAAATAGTAATGAATTGTTGTAAAATCTTAAATATGCTGATGTTAAGTATGTTTTTCGTAGTCAAATGCACTTTAAAGAGCCCATATTACACTATTTTCAGATGTTATAATCTTATTTCCTCATCACAAACAGACCTGGAGTTGTGTTTTGTTTCATTCACACATGTTTAACACACAAACCTGCAGAATTAGGCTGAGTTCTTCTCTCAAACAGAAAACACCTTGTGATGTCATGTGGTGATACAGGAAGTGCTCCTCCGTGTTTTTAATACTCCTTACAGCTTCAGAAGAATGATTTGGAAGATTTCATTCCCAGAATTGCCCATCTCCACAAACAGGAGCTGCAAACATAATAAGGTAGAACAAAGTATTATAAGTTTCTGAGATGTACACAGACTAATAAGATGTTACTCAAGCATGAATGAAACGAAACACAACTTCAGTCTTGTTTTTGAGGAGGCAACAACATTAAAGGTGCACTGTGTGATTTATTAGTTGGGGCTCTGTCACTTGCTTGTTTCTTTCTTTCTTTTTTTTTTTTTTAAATATAATTGTATTTATACAGTTCAATAGCAAATTACAAGCATTTTATTTCAACTGGTGAGTGCCTTGAATTTTTTGCATCTTTAAACTGACTTCCCTCTCCAAAGACACCACTGTGTTTTTTCTACTGTGTATTATCCTCTGGAGGTCCAGGAAGTGCTCCTTTTGAAACTTTTTTATAGCAAATTACAAGTATATGAACCAAAAAACATTTATATACAATTTTTTCTCTAAACAACACCAGCAAAGAAAAATACAAACAACAAACAAACAATATACAACCTTGCTAAAATATGGTGCCCATTTTATATGTGTCCATTTATTTGAAAAGGGGCTGTGGTTAAACCTTCAAGTGTACACCTCATCTTCTCAGTGTGCAAGAAACTCATGATCATTTATACATCACCTGCTTCTTTCTGTGTTTCTATAGATACATCCTTCCTTTGGCTGGAATGTTCCACAGTGTGGCATTAAACAGCTCTGCTTTACATCTACTCAATTACAGCTGATTTTACAGCTCAAAAATACCTAGAAAAACAGACATTCTGACTGTGAGCGGGGTCGCCTCTCCACAGATCTGAGCTGTAGTTTGTTTCGTTTGGTCTTCATGATGATAGAAATGTTTAATGCCGTACTGTGAAACATTCCAGACAAAGCAGTAACATCTCTATGGAGAAAAGCCTTTGACAAGTTACACAATCCAACTTTAACATGGCTAAAATCTCACAAGTCAATTTTGTGTTGAGTTGTTTAAATAAAGCCTGAAAGTCACTACATTTTCCTTTTACTTCTCTACTATAAGGCCAAAAGATCAGATATAAAATCATAAATCCAATCTGAAGAACAAATGAACAGATAAGTAGCGAAGAAGAGGGGAACTTCTTCTTTGGTGTCAGCGCCTGAAGTTTTTGAGGTCTAATCGGAAAGCACCATCTCCAGTGACTTCAAACAGTCTAGTAAACACCTGCTTGTATCTGGCCGTGCATCAGTCTGTCTAAATACCACCCAATCTTGTTCCTACACACACAAGAACTGCTTTGGGACATTTGTGGCCATGCTTACATCTCCGACATGAAGAACGAGACTCTGCGGCTCTCGAGGGGGAAACCCAAATGAAAAGAAGAGAGAGATCAGGTGAGAAGTATGCGGTTTTGGCAAATAAACAGAACATTCATGCAGGTGGTCCTTGACAAAGCTTCATCTTAGAATCAGAGGTGCAAAAACAATGCTGCGGTATGCTCCTATCTCCTCCTTTAATGATTAATCTGATCACAGGGTCTATCTGTCGACGCCGTTGTTTGAGGACTCATTTGGACAAGTATTAACAAGAGCTGTTGTGTCTCTCAGTCCGACTTCTGTCTCTCACACACTGCTCGTATTCCGCACAGTAGAAATGGTTTTGCGCTGGAAAGTTATCAAGACTTTATGGTATTTTAGGGTAACACTTTATAATGACGGTAATTAGCCTTATTAAAGCGCGGAGAAAGACTTCATTCATAGCGGAAAAATACTGAAATAATAGTGTAACCTCAACGTCTAACCCAACATAACCTGAAAATTGACTCTTTTGAGCTTGTTGTTACCACATTAAAAACATAACCCGGTTGTATTTTGTTTTATTTACTCTGATTTCATCTCTTGTTCCGCCTTGTGATGTCATGAAGCGGTAGTTTTCAAGTTAACGTCCACCTTTTACCTTTAGTTCAATAAAAATAGGCATTTCCTTAGCTGAAATGATCAAAATGAAGGCGTATGAAGTTTAAAAACACTTATTTTTGCTGTATTTCTTCTTTTTTGGTTTATAAAATGTGCTGAGTTGTGTTTATAATTTTAGATACTATCGATTTTTATAGTTTTTGGGATGATGGAGACTTTTTTCCTTTAGAATAAATCAGAACAAAACCCATTTTATGACTTCCTGTATTACCATCACCAGGTAAAACAGTAAGAATAGTTTTGGTTTGAAAGAAAAACTCTAAATCTAAAGTCTAAATATGCTAAATTTGTGTGTTAAACATGTGTAAACGGAACAAAACACACTCCAGGTCTGTTTGCGATGAGGAAACAACATTATAACATAGATCAGAACTGGGTAACGGGCCCTTTAAATAAGACTGAAACCCCGACTTCTAACCCTAACATCTTACGTAGTTACTAAGCCTGAATCATTCTTAATAAACAATTTGCTCATTATAAATTAAGTGTGTAATAAGCGCTATAAACAGTTCAGTTATTATGGAGTGTGCTGAAAAGTGCAGTCTGGTTTAACAAATTAGAAGTCAGCGTTGGACCGATCCTTCATTTCTCCCGCTGTTTGAGACTCAGGAAAAAGGAAAAAGAGGAGGAAAGATCTTGAGCTGGTTTGTGAAGCTGCCCGGGGACTGCAGATGGAAATCAGCTTTAGTGAAATCTAGTGTAAAGGAGCTATTTTTTTATGAGATGTCTGTCGGTGTTTGCACATCGTTCCCGTTAAAATAAACACATAAACTAAATTCAGCTAGTTTCATGGTCAGTAGGATTCAGATGGACTATTCGCCTGTTGTTATAATAATAAAAAAGTACTACATGTTGACAGTATTTTGCCCTTTCTTTCACTTTCTTTCACTAGTGGTAAGCTCCTTCTGTAGCCAAAGCTGCTCACTCACTTCATACATGGGCCTAGCAGGTGATGTCTTGCCCAAGGACACAACAATAGTGGGAAAAAAAGCTTTAACGACTGCACCAATGACCATCTTTTAGGTTGAAATCTGAATTAAAAGGAACACATTGCAAAAAAGCTTAAGATATAAACACTTAAATCTATCAGAAAATGACTCATAGTAGTGAAATGATGTGTTTGTGCAGAAAGATCATTTTACTGGACAAGTTTTCTTCAAATAAACTCCCTCCAGACAAGAATTAAACAGTCTCAGAACTACTAAGTAGATAATAAATCTGAAAACAAGATGAAAAACCTGATACAAGTTTTAAAATCTAACCCAGATCAGAGAAGTTTGCAGTACAGGGAGAGCATCCAAACTCCAAAAAGAAAGATCCGACACAGCCCAGAAATCAAACCCAAGACCTTGTGCTAACTACTTTGCCGATGTGTCACTCACTGTGTAATTGCTGCTGGGCAAGGTCCACTTTTTGTCCTCATATTGACCCATCGTTCAGCTAGACTTAGTCAGAACCATAAATTATACATAAATAAACATATCTAACTCGCTGGCGTTCATGGGGACGCATCCGGCTCCATCGACTCTCGCTCCAGTTGACTTTAATTGAAACATTTGTTGCTCCTTTCTCTGTAACTGCTGCGGTGAGCTCGTCCTGTCTTAAAATGTTCATATTTATATTATTATTAACCATTATTAACCTATTAACATATTAACCAGCTCTACGTGGTTTTTATTTCACTATTTTCTTCGTTAAAAAAAATCATATTCCTGTATAACTGCTAGCCTCATGAGCTTCATTTGACTGGAGTTGAACGTTTTATGGGTGGCGCCGCGCTCCTTTAGTCCTCTTCTTTATACAGTCTACGGTCTGGACTGTCATAGCTGGAGAATCGTACCTATTGTGCATTGTTGAACACATGGAAAAAAAAAACCCACCCACAAACTCCACACAGAAACATCTTGGCAGGAGCGGAACCCACAACCTTCTTGCTGTGAGGCGAGATAGCAAACCGCTCAGCCACCGCGCCACGACACATCCTGTTAAATCAGTTTCCAGCTTTTCTTTTCTTCTCCCTCCTCAAAGCCCCGCTCCTCCATTACAGCTGGGATTGGCAGCTTAGCACTCACTTTTCACTTGTTCCTGTGCAGCTCCTGGGCCTGTTCTGTTTCACCTCTCTCCCCCCCGTTTCCCTCGTCTCTTCCCCCTCTCTCTCCGAAAGCTTCGCGTCTAACTCCGCGGACTCCTTTCTCCACACGAGATATGACATTTCTGCCCAAAAAACGCCGCTCTCAGCACTGATGTGTGTTCGGCACGCAGGACCCCAGACGGCGCTGCGAAAGGTGAAACAAAGCCCGGTTTTGTGCTGGTTCTGGGAGGCCGCGCGCTCTTGTCATGTACATGTGAAATTAATTAGGAGGAAATACTAAAACACTTGGGTGGAAATTGCCTTTTACCAGATGTGCTACATATGAGCAGATATGGGTTGGGTAGAGTAGCAAAAAACTGTACTTCAATATGAAAGTACTGCTCTATTTTTGCACTTTTTAGCCTGTTGGTTATCGGCATTAAATCTCCTGCACACGCCGATATTTAGTTTTGGTCATTTCCTGCCTAAAAAATACACATAAACATTTGGTTGATGGTTCGTTGCCTGCTTGTTTCTATGGAGATGTCTTGAAAGTTCCATAGTATTACATTAAACAGCTCTGTCTTCAATTACAGGTGGTTTCATAGCTCAAAAATACCTGGAAAAACTGGAATTCTGATGTGTAACGTGTAAATCTGGCGTGTAACTTGGTCTGATTTTGTCTCCATGAAGATATAAAGTTAGAGTAACGTATTGTGAAACATACAAAGCAATAAAATCTCCATGGAGAAAAGCATTTGACGAACCCTCCACCAGAAAAGTGACGTCCAAACTATGGACTGGGCTTCAAATTTGGACCTGAGAACACTTTTTTTCTTGGCCCTCAGGCTTCCATCTCTACCCAGACCTTGGTATTGTACATATGGCCCTTTGATTGACTCGGACCGGCCTATTTAAGCTCATTTGGAATTACAAAATAAACATATTTTATCATTTTACCTGGTGTACGGACTAAAGCTACAATGCTTTTATGCTGCACGGACTAAAGCTACAATGCTTTTATTTTAGAGCTGTTTTTTTGTTTCTTTTTGATTTTTTTGTCAGACAACCTCACTTTTCCATTGCTTAGTCACGACACACACTCTTACCTGTCTGATCAGTGCATCAAAACAATGTGATTCGCGGCTTTTTATAAAGAAATACTATTAATATTACGCAGAATTGAGTTAAGCATTTTGGCCCAGCCCTCTCCAATATTTTCCCCTAAAAAAAAAAAAAAAAAAAAAAAAGATTGCCCTCCTTTGTCTTAAGCAATACTTTTTACTCCAAGTCTTTGAGAAAATCTAATATGTTAAAGCCAATATTAAACATTTAGTGCCTGCTTTTGAGGATCTAAACTTGTTAAAAAGTCTGAAGGCTCATTCTAAGCTGTTATAAATGCACATATTTGAATGACCGGTGACACCCAGTCTGTGATCCTCCTCCAGCCCAAGATCTGCCCTCAATAAAATAGTTTGGACATCTCTGTGTTAGTGCAAAGAATTAACTACACAAAACATGACTACAGCTACAGCCTTAAAAGGGCTAAGGGTGAGTTTGAAGTCAATTTAAATACAAAAGTCGTGGGAAAAGTCCAAATCTGCCCTATATATTGGCCCAAAAATATCCGCAGAGCTGGATTCTAATCAGCATCGGCAGCTGCCATGAAAAAAAACCCATATCTGTCCATCTTTGTTTATAGTGCATCATTATACTACAAACACAATTTTAATACTAAGGAATTCACTTAATACTCGATACCGATATGATACCACAAAGAAGATTGAAAACATGCTTCTATTTTAGTAACAGAAAGTAATTTTTATATACAAAATAATCAGACTTTCTTTATTTTCTTACAGTATATTCGCTCTGATGCAGGTCAAAATGATGCCAAAAGTCAGATTTGCGCATCTATACTTTCTCAAATGAGTATCTATATAGTTTCAATATTAGTTTAAGTATTGATTAGTATTTGATTTTTGAAGCTTTTAACAATGCCCACCTCAAAACAGTAGTAGAAGTAAAAAGTAGTTGTCGAAGAAAGATTAATAGTTGCATTTGGGACCAATACAACTTAAGTAGGAGTTATTATAAAAGTAACTGTCAGGAAGTCACATCTGATTTATATTCTGAAGTTAATACAATTGGAAGGACAAAACGATAAATAATACACAAAAACTGGAAGGACGGACACAAAATGAGGAGCACTAAATCATGTCTGAAGGAGCCGCAAAAAACACATTTGTCCAAATCATTTCACATCGTCATCATAAAGCTTTTGTCGCTTTAGACGCACTCGCAGTGGGACTATAACTTTTTGGTTGCTTGTTTCTATGGAGATGTCATTGCTCTGCCTGGAATAGTCCACAGTGTAACATTAAATAGTTGTACTTTACATTTACTACATTACAGGTGGTTTTTCTTTATCTTACAGTATATTCGCTCTGATGCAGGTCAAAATGATGCCAAAAGTCAGATTTGCGCATCTATACTTTCTCAAATGAGTATCTATATAGTTTCAATATTAGTTTAAGTATTGATTAGTATTTGATTTTTGAAGCTTTTAACAATGCCCACCTCAAAACAGTAGTAGAAGTAAAAAGTAGTTGTCGAAGAAAGATTAATAGTTGCATTTGGGACCAATACAACTTAAGTAGGAGTTATTATAAAAGTAACTGTCAGGAAGTCACATCTGATTTATATTCTGAAGTTAATACAATTGGAAGGACAAAACGATAAATAATACACAAAAACTGGAAGGACGGACACAAAATGAGGAGCACTAAATCATGTCTGAAGGAGCCGCAAAAAACACATTTGTCCAAATCATTTCACATCGTCATCATAAAGCTTTTGTCGCTTTAGACGCACTCGCAGCGGGACTATAACTTTTTGGTTGCTTGTTTCTATGGAGATGTCATTGCTCTGCCTGGAATAGTCCACAGTGTGACATTAAATAGTTGTACTTTACATTTACTACATTACAGGTGGTTTTATAGCTTTAAAATACCTAGAAAAACTGACATTCTGACTGTGAGCGGGGTCGCCTCTCCACAGATCTGACCTGTAACTTGGTCTAGTTTGGTCTCCATGAACATAGAAAGGTTTAAAGGTGCATTTCACAAACTTTTCTGTAAAATATAGCACTCCTATAGGGGTAAAAGCGCTCTGAGAAGTATAATGTTATAAAAAGTTACTAGTAAAATGTGACTGAGTACTGCCCACCTCATTTACTTCCTATTAAAACCATGTCTGTGTAACTTTTTGGCTTGAAACACAATCTACCACTCAAGGTTGTACGCTACTGTTTCTCCCACTTTATGGACTCTTAGGTAATGTGATGACTTAACCAGGGTCAGGAAAATAGCATGTTTCATTCTGAGGTGGAATTGGACAAGAGACAAGAGACTCAGTGTTCTTCAATGATCCGAGGCTAATTCGAAAAGTTAAAAAGCAAAGAAGCCAAAAAATCACTCATAAATCTGTGTCGGATGTGAGATAGCCATCAAAGCTGAAGTGTGGTGTTGCGATGTAAATAGTTCTGACTGATGTTGGATGAGGAAAAAGCAGATTGTGAGTCATTTTCGATACAAAATGTTCGTTTCTTTCACGGCGCACGGTGGAACTTGCTTTGCTTTCAGTGTTCAGCAATTAAACTTTATCTTTGTGATGTGAAAACTTTATAAGAAATCAAAAAAATCAGAAGATCAAATCCTGCATTTTAAGGTTTAGTTCAACCAAAAAACACTCACAGGAACTGCTCCACTGTGTTTTTAAAATTCAAACACTTTCACTAGAATCATTTGGATTGTTGAATTTAACTTCATCCCTATCAACCCTAGCAAATAACCACAACTTGAGCCCCCATTTAACTTTCAAATAATTAAAATAACACTTTTTTCAGTTAAAAACAACTCTGAAATATTTTACCCTGAAATTTTAACCCTCCTTTTTTGCTGTGTACTGCTTCATGACGTCACAAGGTGGAACAGAGCATTTTGAGCTTTGGAGATGTAGAAAAACTAATAATAAAACATTACCCAAACATATAAATTAAACAAAACACAACTTTTTTGATGAGATAACAACATTCTAACATTGCTAAAATCTCACAGTCAATATAGGACTTTTATTTAGTCTCTATACTACAAAAATCTTGGCCAAAATGAAAGATATAAACACTTAACTCTATCAGAAAATGACTTAAAAGTAGTGAAGTTATCTGTCCATGCAGCAAGATTATTTTACTTACTAGATCTCTTAAAATAAACTCCCTCTAGAGTAGAATGAAACAGCCTCAGAACTAGTAAGTAGAGAATAAATCTAAAAGTAAGATGAATAAGCTGATAGAAGTTTTAAAATCTTGGCCAGATCAGATGAATTTGCAGTGTGCACATTATGAATTAAGTCTTTGTTCAATTAAAGTGTTACCAGCTTTAAAATATACATATATAGTATTGATTTTTGTGGAGCCGTGGGATGTTTTGGGGGCAGCTGTCTTCTCATGTGCGTTCCATGTGTTTTGAGTGCGCTCTGGAAATGAACCAGGCTCGGCTCAGGTCTGTTTGCGGTCGGCCTTTGCGGATATAAAGTTTTTTAAAATGACAAGGCGGGAGCTGGAGATGAAGGGAGATCACACAGTTTCATTTGGTTCCTTGTGTTTACATTACATCGCTCGACTGCACCGCGTCAAACATGTGAGGAGCAGGGGGACTACAGCGCAGCACGCATCACCGCCAGCTAGACATGTTCAGCTTTACTCTGCACTTTTGAAATACTTTTGGACAACTCTGCATTTGGGTTTCATGTATTAAAACCTAAAATAATGTTTATGCACGGAAAAAAGATACGGTTTCACTTCTACCTGCAAGAATCAACATAATTAGCTCTAAGTAAAATGCCAAAAAGCTCACATGAGAAACACATTAGCTTAGTTTACAGGCAAGTAAAAGAGACACTGGACACTTTTAATCTTTAATTAATTGCAAAGTTGTATAGTGTAACATTTCCAGTGGAGATGTTATTGCTCTGCCTGGAATATTCATTAAATTAAGAAACCTTCACCGCACAAAGTTGCATTTTTCATCACTAATAACACCAGCAACTGAATAAATGTAAGATGGATCTGTTTCAATTTCAGGCAAAGCAATAACGAGGGGTGTAACAATATAAGTCTCAATACGGTAAAATATGTATTGCAATATCATAGGAAAGTTCACGATACGGTGGAGAAGGTCATGATATTACAATATTGTACACTGTAAACCCGAACGCTC
>KN517784.1:0-24223 GCA_000787155.1 Scartelaos histophorus
AAAGCCACAGTATACATTATGTAACTTTTAGGCAAAAAATACAAAAGCATAACATCTATCCCCATAAAAATGTAAAATGGTAAAACTTTCTATTCCTATGGAATCATGCGCCTCCAGTGGGTTACATACTGTACCTTTAACGTATGTTTCTTATTTAGAGACAATGAAGGTTTTCTCCAGGTCCTGGGCACGGGACATAAACATGGCTGCCCACCAGAGACAATGTTCCAAGCTCAATGGAGCATGTCTCTAGATTAGAATTTGTTTTAATAGATCCATGACTTTCTCTCTGTAGTGAACGTCCTCATTCCTCCAATCTGTGCCATCGGCCCCTCCGACCACCACCATCATTCACGCTCACACCACTTTCATACTAATGTGGGCAGTGTGGGTCAAGTGTCTTGCCTAAGGACACAGGAACATTTTATGCCACTGGCGCCCCCTGTGGCACCTGATTTTCCCAGCGCTCTCTCATCTTATTACTGACCAGGCTCAGTGTTGCTGAGCTTCTGAGATCTGAGATCAGGCGTGTGGCCAAACCAAACAAAAACACAAACCTCTTCTAAAAAAAGTCTTTGTTTTACCTCCACAATCCCCAGAATGCCTGTGTGCCCTTTAACAAGGCACTTCAACTGTGCTTAGAGAACAAAAATGTAAATGCAGCCTACGTAAATTATAACAGGCACTCTTTTGCTTGGCTCAAACAGCGCTTTTATTGTGAAGGTGCATTGCGTGTTTCCGGTTGCGGGTGTGTTGTTGTTGTTCCACGTGGAGTGAGATGACGGCCGCGGGACTGCGTGCCCAAAACCAGCAGGCGCCCTCTGCGCTCCGGGGCTATAAAAGACGAGAGAAGACAGGTGCAGTCCCAACACCAACCTGCCCCGGGACGACCTACACACCGCGTTTAAAGACTTTGGACATTCTTTGTATTTTTCTTTGATATTCTGAAGACCGCTATGGGCACGATCCTCTCTCAGATTTTTAACAAGTTCGTCTCCAAAACGCCAGTGCGCATCCTCATGGGTCAGTATCTCTATCTGATTTTATAAAAGTTTGTTAAGTTTTGTTGTACTGACAAATTTAAGATGAGGTGGGTATTGCTCATTTACGGTTATTAAAAGTAACTTGTACTTGTCAAGGCAGCCTCGCTTCTGTCAGTCTGCCCCAGGGCAGCTGGGCTTACCACCACTGAGTGTGGGCTGAATAATGAAGTGTAAAGCACTCCGGGTGTCTTAAGGTGCTATAGAAATACAGTGATTGATTTGCTACATTTGATGCGTTATAGAACTTCAATAACGTACAAAATAGGTTTGCTATTTAAGTACATTTTTTAACGGGCACTTCAATACTTTTATTAAAGTAGATTTTTTTCATGTGTCATATTTTTACTTGTATATTTTACTTTTACTTGTGTATTGAAAGTAGTAAAATTGAGTACTTCTTTCAACCCTGCTTTTCAGAGTACTTTTCTAGGATCATACTTTTACTGCTGCTGGACTGTTATTGTTATTGAAGTAGCAGTACTCTTTCTTGAGTAAATGTTGTGGTCTTTTCTTCCCACTGGTAGAGTAAGTCTACAAGTGACTAAAAGATAAACATTCTTGTTTTGCAGTGGGTTTGGACGCTGCAGGGAAAACCACCATTTTGTATAAACTGAAGCTGAATGAAGTGGTCTCCACCATCCCCACAATCGGTCAGTAGAATCTACTGACTCTACTCGATGTGTCTGTCCCTATATCGATCTGTGTATCTGTATATCTGTCTGTCTCTCAAATGGATTTATAAAGTTTGTTTATCTGTCTATCTATGAATTTTATCATTTCACCTCTCTCTGTCTGTCACTGTAAAGTACTGATGAAAATGAAAGTACTGATTGATCAAGTATCTGTCGTATCTACAGTTTTCTCTTTCTGTGTGTGTGTGTGTGTGTGTGTGTGTGTGTGTGTGTCTCCTTCCCTCTCTCTGTGTCTTTCTTTGTCTCTAATAATAACTGAAGTACATGTGATTGATGAAGTTTGTGTTGTTCAGGTTTTAATGTGGAGACGGTGGAGTACAAGAACATCAGCTTCACAGTTTGGGACGTGGGAGGACAGACCATCATCAGACCCCTGTGGAGGCACTACTTCACCAACACACAGGTAAATACTACCACAACTACTTCCATTACCACTATTACTACTAAAACGACTACTACTACTACTTCTACCACTTCTATTACTATTACTACTACTGCCTCTAAGACTTCTAATACTGTTACTACTGCTACTACTTTTATTTATACTGCTTTTACTTGTACTTTTATTTTAACTCGCACTGTTACTGCCGCTATCGCCACTACTACTTCTACAGCTGCTACTATCACTACTTTTACTGCTACATACTATAAATATGACTGCTACTTTGTCATTTACTACTACTATTACTACAACAACTACTACAAATACACAAATTACTAATAGTAACACTACTATAACTACAACTGCTGCTGCTACTACTACTACTACTACTGCCACTTACTTCTACTAGCCTACCACTAAGCCTACGACGACTAATACTACTCTACAGCTACTAAAACATAGCCTCTACTGCCACTACTTCTATTACTACTACTACTACTACTACTACTACTACTACTACTACTACATCACCATATACTACATGATGTATTTTGTTTTGTCTGTGGTCAGGGGCTGATCTTTGTGGTGGACAGTAACGACAGAGAAAGAATCAAAGACGCAGCAGAAGAACTACAAATCATGGTATAACATTTATCTGTTACTTAAAGAGTCCATTTTACACTATTTTCTGATTTGTTATAATGTTGTTTGTGTTTTGTTTAATTCGCACTTGTTTAAAATAAAACTCAAGGTATGTTTTTGAGGAGGTAGCAGTATTATAAAATGGCTTAAAGCTAAAAAAGACTTAATTTTATGTCATATAGGACCATTAAAGGGCCCATGTTACTCTATTTTCTGATCTTTATTATAATGTTGGCTCTACTGCAAAACAAAACACTATATATTCAGATCTGTAGTTTGCTGCAGAGAAATGCTACTGTGATGAGGTTGGCAGGTTCAACAGTTTTTTGACGTGTTTTGAACTCGAAACTTAAAACAATGAACAGCAAAAACAATATTTTGTGTTGGGAAATAATTGAACTTGAGTCTTGAGTTATACTGAATGGAGCTCAACAGTCCCTGCCATTTTGAAACTTTGAAAACTGCTGTGTTTCCAAGAGTAAATTTCCCATTCATTTTCCCTATAGCTTATATAGTTTATATAGATAATTCTAATATAAACGAGGCTGAACAGCGATGTGTTAGCAAATGTGCACACCATAACACGTTTGTTTTCAGTCCAAAAAACACATTTAAACTCAGGCAAAATGTTTTCATAATTATGTGGTTTATAACGTTTGAGAAACTGATTAAAAATAAATTATAGATCTATTCCCGATATAAAAATGAGGTGCATGTCTGTTCCTGATTGGCTACTCCCCCTGTCAATCAATCATCTTCATAAAGTGTTGGAGAAGTGATTATTCGGGATCCCAGACAATGTTTAATGGCCGTTAGTAGATTCACCTTATTTTAAATGTCTGTGGGGAAATTTGATGGTAAATTTACTTCGAACTGATTGAGTGGTCACTGTTGAGCTCCTTTGTTTCTGGTTTTTATTCTCCAACAGTTACAGGAGGATCAGCTGAGGGGCGTGGCTTTACTGATCTTTGCAAATAAACAGGATCTGCCCCGCGCCATGTCGACAGCCGACATCACAGACGCCCTCGGCCTATCAGCGGTCTCCAACCCTGTGAGTACCGTTTTAAGTCTGGTTTTAGTCCTGGTTTATGTCAGGTTTAGAGCTCCCGGATCTGGGCTTTTCCTTATTTAGTCTCGTTTTAGTCCTGGTTCTGTCTTGCTTTAGTCCTCTTTTCCCCTGCTGATAGAGATGCTCTGGCTTGTTTCCAAATGGAGCCTTTTCCCTTAACAGATACTCACCTTAAAAATGAGTAGTAGTTGTAGTTGTAGTAGTAGTAGTAGTAGTAGTAGTAACACCTGTACATGTGGGTGTCACTCTGCAACAAAACCACTTAGATTCTGCAGTCACAGCTGGACTGGTCTGAGCGAGGCGTCTGAGCCCCAAAGCACAAGTTTGTGAAATAAAACAAAACAAAATGAAGTCTATGGTGGCGTTTCAGACATATAAAGTGAAAGTTTAAAGCCTTTTATCAAAATAACAGTGTGCCGAGCCATGAATTATGAATCATCTTATCAAAATAAAATCTGTGTGCTGTGTTTGGTCCCTTCTTAATGCTGATTTAGTCCTAGTCAAGTGTAGGTTTAGTTTTGCGTTTAGTCCAAATTTGAATATATGCTTAGACACATTTTAGTGCTGGTTTAGTTACTGTTTATTCTTCTTTCATTAGGCTGTAGTGCCGGTGTAGCCCTGGTCTGACAGATCCTGGTTCAATCCTTGTTTCCTTGTGATTTTGGCCGCTTTACTCCTGTTTTAACCCCTCATCTCTCTTTCTCTGTCCAGTGGTTGGTCCAGGCGTCGTGTGCAGTCTCTGGAGCAGGTCTCTCTGAGGGTCTGGACTGGCTCTCCAAACACATCCACTCATAACAAGACACTCACACTCTGTCAGGGGCCTTAAACACTGTGCTGTCACTTTATTACGCTTAAAAGAATGTTTGATTTATTGTTCTTGTAGGCACTGAGCTAATTTGAAGGAACAATTTTGGGATATTTTTGTTAAATACTGTATGTCTATAATAGTGTAATAATAATGTATATTTTCTCTAAATAAATCTTATTTTAACTGTAATAGCACTTCTTATTTCAGTTTATGTCCACTTTATGCTTAAGCAGTAATATTTTGTCCCTACATTAGTTTAAACCTTGATTAGTTCTGGATTTAGCCCTAGTTGACTAGTTTAAAACAATCAGTCAAACTTTATTTATAGAGCTCTTCACATAAAAGGACTGGGGTGATTGTGCTGTTGATGTTGGTTTAAAAACGTGGAGGAGTGTTCTGTACGAGCTGGAGGTGACTGAAGATGAACTGGGACCACAGAACCATGACGGGGACACACTGACATAAAGGGCGTTACAATAGTCTATTCTTGAGCTGATAAAACCGTGAATAGTCAATTCGAGGTCAGTGCAATTTTAAAGACAGTTATAGATACGTATTTTTCTTCCTTCTTGAACTTATTTGTTATGTTAAACGTGTCACATTCATAATATATTTTCCTGTGTTGTGTCTAAACATACTTTACTTATCTGAACATGTGGACATATTTAATGACATGTTTTGATGATTCTCTAATTTCAACTTAAGTTGGTGGGATAATACCTGCTGCAAATATAGACAATAGTTTTACAAGAAGCAGTTTGTGAAGAAAATGTGAAAAATATATTGGAAATGACGGGTGACATGGGAGTACTCTAAAATTTCTACTTACAAAACTTTTTTTCTGATACTTTACACATGATTTCAACAAAATAAAGATGCTTTCTTATAATCTTACTCGTCATATAATAATCTCTGTGTACATTAGGGGAGTTTTGACCTAGTTTACATCAGGTAAGAGTTATAGAAATGGTAGGTAAGTATAAGGGTAAGTATTAGGGTAAGTGTGAGGGTAAGTATATGGGTAAGTGCCCATACCGGCTTGTCAAAACCTGATCCCATCAAATCTCAGCAGGGCCAGGCCTGTGTTAGTACTTGGATGGGAGACCACTGGGAAAACCAGTACCACAGTGGAGTGCCAGCGGCAAAAACTGTTGTGTCCTTGGGCAAGGCACTTCACTCACATTGCCTAGTATGAAAGTGGTGTGTATGTGAGTGGTGGTGGTGGTTGGAATGACCCAGGGCAGCTCTGGCTACAGTAGTATCTCCGCTGAGTGTGGAGTGAATGAATAATGCTCTGTAAAGCCTCTTTGATTTCCAAAAAAGTACTACAAGAAATTGATGCATCATTGGTATGATGTCATGGTTATCAACAAGGAAGAAAAAACTGAAACCTAAAAACTGGCCAGACTGGGAAAGAAAGTGTAAAATGTTTAATCAAATCTTCACTGTGAGGCATAGGCACTTTAACTAATATACTGAGGTAAAAAAATAATAGTCCATATAGTGCTGTTTCTGGCCCATTGTCCTGGTTTTACTGCTTGTGGATGAGCTTTGGAAACATATCTAGAACACTGACTTTATAAAACAACTGAAGGTAATCGTATACCTAAAAAAAAAAGGGCATTCTGACTATCTCCACTGATCTGACCTGTAACTTGGTCTGGTTCAGTCTCCATGAAGATAGAACGGTTTTGTGCCATTCTGTGAAACATTCCAGCAGCTAGGGTTAGGGTTAGGGTTAGTTCTCCATGGAGGAAAACATTTGACATATCCTAAACAGAAAATTTACACAATCCACCTTTAAGAACAAATTTGTAACAACACAAAATGTGTCCACGAGAGAAGATTCTCATTCAAAATACAAAATCTTTTATTGCATTTCTGAAACCCACTTTACTTACCTGAACAAGTGAACTTATTAACATGAATATATTGAGGTGCTTGATTCAACTGAAGAGCCAGGCAGGTGGAGTTAGTCATTTATTCACGGTCCCACCTCCATCATCATTAATATCAATACAATTATATTTACAGCTGTTTAATCATGGCCGTTTTTCTCTAAAGTGCGCAAAACACAAAAATCCTTCACCAAAACCAGCCCCTGAACACATCTCAGTAACAGTTCTTTCATTTAGCAGAAGATTTAGTCCAAAGTAATGAAAAGCACCTAAATCCAATCGATGTCAATTAATACAGAACAAATCCCAGTTTATTACATAGATTCTATTTTAATTGATTGATGCTGGATTTCACTCAATTAACGTTATTTATTTCAATGAAAGATCCACTATGTAACTTTTGGGATGGTGAGTCTTCATCTGCTTGTCTCCATGGAGATGTTTTTTGCTTTGCCAGGAGTGGTTAATGTTACAGTATTAAACTTTTGCTTCACTACAGGTGTTTTATTACTCAAAAATACCTTGTAAATGTATATACTGTATTATGACAGTGAGTGGACTCGTCTCTCCACAGATCTGACCTGTAACTTTTGGTCTTGTGATGCCACCTTCTTGTCTTCAGTAACATCTCCATGGAAACAAGCTGGTGGCAGGCCCTTCACTAAGTACTGTGTAATGTATACATTTCTATTTCGTTTAATAGTACTTATTCTTTCCATTTGTGAAAAAGACAGAAATTGTAATGTGGCCATTGCAGATTTAAAGTGCATGTGACAGGTTAGAACTATTCCACTAAAACATAATGGGCACATTTTTACACGGCGCTTTTCCACATTCAACTCAAACTCAACACTCGAAGCGCTTTACAACAAGGAACCACTCACCCATTCACACACACTAGTGAACACACACACACACACGAGGGGCGAGAAGGGCTAAGTGTCTTGCACAACAACAGCATTCGCATCTGTGGAAGCGGGATTCAAACCACCAACCTTCTGATCAGTCACCTTCTGATCTGATTGGTGAAGTTTGTGATTTTACTTCCTGGCTGAGCACAGGCAGCAGATGTGACTTATGTATAGGGATGCTACCTAGCAACCATAGTGTTAATAATTAGGATTGGGACATTTATTTTGTTAAATGAAGGTTTAAACTCGGAGAAACCTGCCCTCCGTCTGCATAAATTGTTGCTGTATTTTGGGTGTTTTGGATGTAATTTTCTGTGTGAATGATATACGTAGAGGTATTCCCGCTACTTCCAGTATTTTTTTTACTTTTCAACTTTCTTTCCACAAACTGTCTTTTAACTGATGTAAAACTATGATCTATATTTATTTTGTATCCCATCAAGTAATGATTAAAAACATGAAAACTTGTCACATGCACTTTAAGATAAAAAGGAAAATACCTTTGTGTTAGTCCATAAGTCAAACTGTATAAAAATGTTTATAATGCTTATAAATAAATGTTTGTTAAACATAATTCAAATTTAATAAAGACACATTCTGCTCACTACACAAAACTGACTCCTGTGAGCTTTAAGAAACATTATAAAGCTGTGTCCTCCTCAAAAACTTATGTGGAGTTGTTTTGTTTCATTCACATGTTTAAGTAATTAGTTTGTTAAGTAATCAGTCCATTTAAATGCTCCAAATGCTTTATTCCACCTTGTGATGTCATGAAGTGATAGTTGTTACCTTTTGCTCAGGAGAGAGGATTGGCAATTCCAGTGCTGAATCATCAAAATGATTGAGGAAAGCATGTCGGGACTTTTTAAGTTGTCCATTTTGACATGCCGTAAATGAATAAAAGCATTTTATTTCAACCGGTGAGTGCCTTGTTTTTTTTTTGCATCTTTCAACTTACTTCCCTTCCCCAAAGACACCACTGTGTTTTTTCCTAGTGTGTATTATCCTCTGGAGGTCCAGGAGGGCTCCTTTTGAAACCTTTTTATGATTCTAATGATGTTTAAAACCACGGTGAAGCAAAAACAAGGGGGAACAGAATGCTTTCAGTATGAGAACTAGAACTAGAATAAATATGAAGGTTTGTGTGTTAAACATGAATGTAAACATAAATGTGTGAATGAAACCAAACATAACTCCAGGTCTTTTAGTGATGAGGAAACAACATTCTAACACATCTTAAGCTCACAGGAGTCAGTGTTGGGTAATCTAGAAGCTTTAAGTGTAAATGTTGTACGAGGGGTCATGGCAACTCCGCAATACACCAGGTTTCCTCCAGTGAGCAGAATGTGAGTCTCTAACACTGATCTGAAATGAAGTTGGCACCTTAAATATACAACAACTGATACTTTGCAGCTGACTCATTAAGATTCCCTGGGGGTGTGATGCTAACTAGAGGCACTGCTTTCTCGCATCCTGTTATTCAAATTTGACTTAATCTGAGTTTTATTTTAACAATATCTGACCAGAAAGAACTGTCTTAGTTAGAACTACAATGGATGAGCTATTTGTGCTGTTAAACAACTTGCTAACACATAAAATTAGTCACAAGCTAGCTAGCATTAGCCAGCAGTTTTTCAGTTAGTCACTCGCACCTTTTTTTGTGGAACATGAAACACCTGCTTAGCATTCTGCCATAGACATACATGCAGAACACCCCCACGTGAGGTCACTGCAAAGTATTAACATTTGACAGGAAAAGGCTTCTGTGGAGAGCTAGAGTAAAATGCATACAAATATTCATGGGTTTCAGTTCCATTCTAAGGATATCACATAACATTTTGAATTGTTAATTACTATGGCAACGGTAATAATAATTTTCCATCTATCCCGTGCAATCCAGTATCCCAGTTACGAGATAAGATGCCAACTTGTGGCTTTTTATAGTTTATTTCTATTAAAGCTGCATTACGTAACTTTTCTGGTGGAGATATTGTAATGTTCCATAATATGAGGTTGAAATGGTCTATCTTGCATGTATTGAGGTGTTTTTATTGCTAAAAAAACCAAAAACAGACAGCATCACCTGCTTGTCTGCATTCAGATATCCATGTTTAATGCCATACTGTGGAACATTCTAGACAAAACAAAGGCATCTAGATGGAGGCAAGCAGGTGACAGACCCTCCAGAAAGGTTTTGCAGTCCTGGTTTAGTCTCTTTTTAGTCGAATACAATCAATGAAAAAAAATAAAAAATACTGAAAAAAAAACTTAAAAACTTAAAAAACTTAAAAACTTAAAAATTAACACCATTATTTCTGAGATTCTGGATGGAGGAAGGATTTTCAGATAAAAGACATGCATTTTGTCTCTCCACAGAACTGTTTCTTACTTCCTGTTTATCCTTATTTAGGCACTGGGGGCGGGACTTAATGGCTGTCGACCAATCAAAACCTCTCCGCGCTCCAGATTGGGCCTTTTATCTCGACTGAAATGACTGAAGTCCGTGAGCGTTAAACAGTATAAAAAGCAGCGTCTTTAGATAAAACTCTGTGCCATGTTTTCCCATCACCTCCACAGAGTGATGGGGGTTTGCTTGATTTAGTCCCGTTTGTCCTGGGGCAGCCCGGACAAGAGGAGTCATAGTGTTTATTTATGCATCGGACTCCTGCTTTGAGTCCTCCCCCTGAGCTCCCTCACCATTCTCTGTTTGGCCCAGAACCAGGAGGTGTCCGTCAGAGGAGGAGGGCGTGGTGGATGGGCGGCTGGAGGCTGCGATGAGACGGCTCTGCTCCTCCAGGTCCTGAACATCACACAGGACAAACAGAACAAACAGAACAAACGGGTCAAATCTGTGCTCAGTAAATTCAACTCACTAAATCTGGCAACATTATGCTTAATAAACACTTTCCAATCTGGCAATGTTAAAGGAATGACACGCAGCCTACACTCTTATTGAGGTATTATAATCACAGCTGAACCAAACCATTCTAAAGGTTGCCAGTCTGTAAATATGCATTAGTGATGTCCATAAATCTGCCCCTCTCCATTGGACAGATGAGGGACATGAATAAAACAAATGATAAATATTAATAATAATTTAAAAATCTATAAAAGTTTCTTGGGACCTTCTCGATCTGCCTCTGTTTGCTCAGTTCCTCCTGTTGCTTCTCTTTGGCCTTATCTTCCTCCTTCCTCTTCTCCACCGCCTTTCGATCCTGCATGAAAATCATCAGATCACAGATCAATACAGTTTCCCTTTTTTGTTTTAGGAAAGTAAAAAAAAAAAAACCAAAGCTTCAGCTGTAGCCCTCACCATCTCTGAATGGAAGGCAATCTGCTTGGCAAGCCCAATACTGTCACAAATCTGAAACAGGAGATTAAAGGAGACATATTATAACAAGGTTACATAGCATTTTTACACAATGCCTCCCTTATCATAAACATATTTAAAGCTGTATTTTGATGCATTAGTAATCCTGTATTGTCCTCTATTTTTCACACAAACACAAAAAACTGTACAACATGTGATAATATTCAGCAGTAGTAGTAGTAGTAGTAAGTAGTAGTGGTTATTAGTCATTAGTGGTAATAGTAGTAGTTGTTATTATAGTGGTAATAGTTGTGGTGGTACTAGTAGTACTAGTAGTAGTCATAGTAGTAGTTGTAGTCAAAATAGTGGCAGAAGTAATAGTATCCACAGTAGTAGCAGCACTAGTAGCACCAGTAGTAATAGTACAGGGGTGTTTGTTTCCTGACCTTCTCTCCGTCGTTGTTGGACTCAAAAATGTAACAGATGGAGCGCGAGTCTCTGTTGGTCTGTAGTACGAAGCCGAACAGACGCTTGTTGTCCTGATGAGACTGACACTGCAGCACCGAAGACAACGGAAACTGAAGAGCACGGGGAATATACAATTAGACATATAAGGTCATGCATATAAAATCATGCACTCACAGACGACACGGATATTTTTTAGATTCAGTCATTTCTAAATCATCAATGATCAACTGAGTGATGAGTTCAGACTTTGAGGTAACAGCAAAAATAAATAAATACATATACATACACACACACATATATACATACATATCACGCACGCACGCACGCACACACACGCGCACACACGCACACACACACACACACGCACACACACACACACACACTTTGATTTTAAACTCACCCTGAGTCGAGTCACTTGAGTTTGGGGATCTATGAGTCTGCAAAAGAAAAAAAACAACATAAGGGCATTAGGGATACTGTTTGCTCATATGAAACGTGGACCATATACACATATATATTTTCATCTATTGAACATTGGTGCAGCATTGACCAGCAAATTCACAATTAAAGCTCTCTGTATTTTTATACAGAGGGATAAGAGCTTGGTCAGCAAAACGTGATTGTCCAATCAAAGTTATTTTGTCAGTGACATATGTGAAACGAAGGAGCTCATTGGTCACCTGTCATTTACAAATAAAATCTAATTTATTTTTTTTTTTATTTTTCCCCTCATAAGTAGCCATATTTGATGAACCACACATGCCCCTGATAGACTAATCCACCTGTAAATAACACCCATCTGAACTCTGAGATTCACCAGTGACCAGACTCGTATCTTCAAAAAAATTGAATAAGGGTGTATTTTTGGATCCAAAAGCACTGACACATCTGTATGAATTCTATGGTATTTTCATGATACTGGCAACAGGTAAATCCACAAACAGTCTATCACAGTGACTATGCACGAAGGATGCACTGATCCATGTTTTCATGACTTTAAGTATCTGCTGATACCAGATATGAACCAATACCAGTATGGAGACAGAAAATGGCACTGGTTTCCTTAAAACGCAGTTAACTTACAAGCTGCAATTGTGTTATGTAACTTATTTATCCTTCAAATCACTACAGATTAGCTTTGTATGAAAGTTAAAACTTTATGCAATATATCCATATGTCTGTAAAACACTGCACCCATTTAAAGGCCCAATCGAAATATCTGCTAAACCGATATAATCAAACCAATATACAATCCAGTGACAATATTCGATACTAGTATTGTATTGGTGCATTCCTATTATGCACCAAAAATCTGATCATGATCTCTTTTCTGGAGTGAGCAGATTATCGAAATGTCATGTAAACTAAACTTTAAACCTTAGTATTAAAATGTAGTTTGATATGTTAGTATCATGACACTAGGAGGCCATACTTGAGGCAATCGCAGGTGACGAGCAGGTGGGACTCCGTCATTCTGAAGATATTGTGAATGGCTCTTGCAGCGAGGATCTGCCTCATGGTCTCAGAGATCACTTCCGCAGAGTCTGTCCTCACCTCCATTGAACCCAAGAACCGCACAATGAAGAGCTGGTGCAGGATCGAGTCTGAACACAAACAGAGCAGTGGCTAGTCAGAGCCACAATGAGTAGTGTCATTTTAAATCATGGTTTACATTTCAGAGCCTGTACCTTCACTGTCTTCACTGGCCCCGTCTCCGGACTCTCCAAATGGGTTGCTCCTCCTCCCCGCCCCGCTCTGAGTCGAAGTCCGCTGCGGCCCTCCGCTCTCCTCCATTACCGGGGAGATGATGTCGAACTGGATGGGTGTATCCGGGGCGACCAGAGCGTCCAGTGAAAGCACAGAGAGAGCTGGAGATGGCTCTGACCCCACTGAGCTGATGCTGCTAGCACGAGCTGGACGGCCCTTACTGTGATACAGGGCAATAACAGAAATGAAATAGTAAATGACCACTTTAGAGATACAAAGGACATGATTTATTAAAGGGCCCAAGTTACAAGGTATTCTGATCTATGTAATAATGTTGTTTCCTACTTTTTCACTGTTTATTTTCAGAAGAGATGTTGATTGACTATTCTAGAGGGTCCATCAAATACCTTTCTCTGTGGAGATGCTAGTGCTTTGTCTGGGATATTTCACAGCCTAGCATTAAACCTTTCAATCTTCATGGAGACCAAACCAGATCAAGTTACAGGTCAGATTTGTGAATCCTGCACGCAGTCAGAATTTTTTAGCAATTAAATCATATGTAATTCAATAAATGTAAGGTAGAACTGTTTAATGTCATACTGTGAAACATCCCAACCAGAGCAATGACATATCCATAGAAACACGTGACCGACTTCCAACTAAAAAGTTACATAGTGCACCATTAAATGTGTGAATGAAACAAAACAATTCCAGGTTTTTGATGAGAGCACAACATTATAATAGATCGGAAAGTAATATAGAAACAGTAACTTCCATGTATGTATCCCGTACTTACCTGGGTCTCATGCTCTCGTGTCTCTGTTGAAAAGATGGAGATGGGGTCACAGCTTCCAGAGCAGTTTGGTTCACTCGCGCTGCCAGCTCCTTCAATAAAGAAACAAAACAAAAAAATGTAACTCTTTTACCTTGAGTCTGTTCAGAATAACTCAGGTGAGACACTGACCTCTGCGTTCTCACTCAGGTAAATCCTCCTGGAGATGTTGTTGATGGTAGAGATCCACTGCAGAAGACACACAAATGCACAAATATATTATAAATGTAAAGGGAAAAATGCATTTGTAGGTGCACTGTGTAACTTTTTGGTTGGTTGTCTATCACTTGTTTGTTTCCATAGATGTGACAATATTCTGCCTGGAATGTTCCACAGTGTGACACTAAGCTCTCCCTTAAACATATTCAATTACAGGTGGTTTTATAGCTCAAAAATACATGAATACAAAAAAAATGCATTCTGACACTGAGCAGGGCTGCCTCTCCACAGATCTGACCTGTAACTTGGTCTAGTTTGGTCTCCATGAAGATAAAAACACAAGCCACCTTTCAGCTGTTTCAGATGACATCACAACATTCAATAGGCCAAAAATATTTAAAACAGAAATCAATACTGTTTGAATGCATATTTTTGTTACAGTGAGTTTTTGGGTCTAGTCCATGATAGAAATGATCAAGTCCAATATTTGTGAATTTTACTTTTGAATATTTCATGACAAAAGACAATGTAATTAATACAGAAAACCATCCTTAGCCCCCCCCATCATTATCGCATTCTAAAATCTGAAAACCACAAATAGAAGCTAGATGGGTAACATGCTGTTACAATTTCAGTGAATGAAGCATCCATACGAGGGAGCTATATTTACATTGAAATTAATGGTAAAATGTTCAGTTTATGTCACTTAATACCTAAAGAAATTACAGATTTGAAAAGCAATAGCAATTATCAGTCCAATTATTTTCATTTTGAGTCAAAGGAGTCAAAAACACAAGTACCTCTTCACAGTCCTTTCTGCTTTCAGACTGCAACGTCACTGCTCTGAAAGAAAACAAAACTTTAACTTACTGCACAACAAAGACCTAAACCAGATCTACAAAAGTTCTGAACTAGGACTAAACCAGCTCTACGCAAGGTCTGAACTAGGACTAAAAAAGCTCTATACAGGGTCTGAACTAGGATTAAACCAGGTCTACACCAGGTCTGAACCAGGACTAAAGAAGGTCTATATTACAACTAAATAAGGGCTAAACACAAGCAAACGCCCCAAGACTATATCAGGACTAAACTTGGAGTACACAGGCCCAACTCATTGCTAGCGTTAGACCAAGACCTAAAGCTGCACTATGTAACTTTTCTGATCCAGGGTCCACCACCTGCGTGTCTCTATGGAGCTGTTGTTGCTTCTGTAATATTCCACAGTATGTTATTAAACAAATCCATCTCCCTGGAGGTAAACAGGTGACACCACAAGTTCAAAGTAAATAATGGTGACAAAAAGCAGTGGACCCCTTCCCGAAAGGTTGCACAGTGCATCTTTAACTAGACAGCTGGACTGGGCAAGATCTAAACCAGGACTTAACCGGTACTAAACCTGTATAGAAATCGTACTTCTTCCCGTCGAATGCTGTGACCTGGAAGCAGAAGCGGCGGTCGTCCGAATCCACCGCCATCACGGAGCAGTTGTCCAGGTCCATGACGAGCCCCCCGGCGACCTCTCCACGACCCTGCTGCATCAGGTTTCCCCCCTGAGTGAAGAAGTACTGCCGTTCCCATGACGACGACACCAGCCCCGTTTTACTGACACACAGAGACAGACGTGTTACCATGACAACAGTCACCAAACTGTACTGTAATATAATGGGAATCAGGCGGGACAATATAGAGTATCTACTTTATCTGTCCCATATTCTGTGCACTTTATTGGTTTCCTTCAGGATCAATAATCTATCTATCTATCCATTTATCTATCAATCTATCCATCAAGCCTGGTGTTCACTGCACGATTTTTTTCACCGTTGATTGTTACACGATATGAGGAATTTAAATCCAACAGCAGGTGATGGTGCACGGGAACAGTCATAGAAAAGACCAAAGTTTTGGCTTCGTTTGGTAACATCTTGTTAGGATAAATAAAGCTATTTTGTATAACCACTTCTGTATTTCATTATTGTACCGAGGTCATTTGAAGATAAGAGCTCTGATCACAGTTGTGAGACTCACAGACAGATGTCAAGACACACACGATATTCAAATATATCTAATAGTAAACTAAATAAGACAAGAACTACTGATAGGGATGATGTCATGACTGGTTACCCAGATAACAGCCCGGATGGAGCCTGATCGGGCTGTGCATGCTGTGCAAGAGGCCTGTCTGGCCTACGCACTAACGAAGAGGCGCTAAGTCTAAACCATGGTGTCCTCCCACTATAGTTTGCATATAAAACTCATTGTATAGGTGTAAACACGCAGTGTCTGCATGGGAATGTCAGCACAGACTCCTTGTACAAGTATGGCTTTCTAATATTGGGATAAGTATATTATCTGGACTTTTTTCTGTTTCAAGTGTATTTTTTGTCTAAGCAGAAACTAACGAACATGAGAGGATGTTTTCCTCAACAGTCTCAATTATACACGTGTTTGTGAAAAATATTTCCTCTCGGAGACAATAAAGTCTATAGACAACACAAGTTAGCTGAGGCTAGCAGTGTTTCCGTGCTTGTAAAAGTGAGTAAATGAAAGTGAATCATGGAGACGCTGTTCACAGCGGACCTCTTCTGCTGTTAGTGCTGGCCGCATGTTTGACAAAGATTCATCTTAAATGCAGCAAGAGGAGGAGCCACTTTTGATTGTACTTCTGTGATAATTTGTTGATTTGGTGAAGTCGCCATACTATTTTTTTCTTGGATGCAGCTCTAGGCTCAAACATAAACACTTTTCCGTATCACACCTCCTATTGGTCAGACTCAACAATGCCCAAATGTCAGTGTCTGACATTTGGAATTAACCAACTGCAAAGAAGTGTGAACTCTCAGAAGAATCAGATTACTTTAGTAATCTCTTCAATGCAATCTAAATATACAAAGTTGACAAAGTAAAATGATGAAAACAGGCCTATGGGGCACCTTTGAGTAAATGGAAAACGCTGGGATTTTTGAGGTGAGGGAATTACTTGCGTATGTAGAGGTATCCCTGTTTCCGGGTGAGGTTGCGGCTCACAGGGGAGTGGGCGGGGTCTGGATCACATGGTGCATACAGCGGGTCACATGATCTCTCCATCTGCTGTATGGTCTGCTGCATCTGCCCCACCTCCTCCTCCATCTCTCTTCGTACACTGGAGAGACGGTTATATTAGGCCACTATTCTGATATTACACTTTATTGTCCTAAACTTCGGCAATTCAAACCCAATTTCTCAACACTCAAGTCAGTTCCAACATATTTTCATGTGGTCTTATATGTGTGTTAATCCCTCAGTGGTCCAGGTAGGTTCCATATGTGGTCCATGGGCGTATACTAGTTTATGTGCCCTTATACTTGCTCTGATACAGCTCAAGATCATTATAAAGAAGTTCAGGAAAGGTTCATGTCCGTCCAGTGTATAAATGTTACTTTTTTAGTATATAAACTTGCTCACTGGATTTTCAAAACTTTTACCAACCCTAGTCATTTTAGTAACGTAATAAAACATTTAATAACAATTCAAACGTTCCAATCCAAAAACACCAGTAGAGGGCAGTAGGACTACATGCAAACTACTACAGAGGGAACAATTAAAAAGCTGTTTAAGACAACTGAAGGATTTTGAACTGAGAAAATGTTTATGATCTATGATCTGTTTGTGTTTACATCGCACTCTATGAGGAAAAATGCAGAGGATTTTTCTTTTTTCCTGCAGTGGCAACTAACTGACCACTAGTCCAACTCATGACGAGTTAAAGCTAGAACTACCAATACTATAAGGACATTTTAAAGGTTCTATATTACAAAAAATTGACTTGATTTGAGTGAGCATTAAGATGTATTGAATGTTGTTACCTCATCAGAAACATACTGGAGTTGTGTTTTATTTCATTCACACATGTTTGAGTAACACTTTATTATTTGTTTGTCTACATTCCCAAAGTTCAAAATGCTCCGTTCCTCCATGTGATGTCATGCAGTGGTAGTTCTCAAGTTAACAGCTCCTTTTACCTTCAGTTCCTTAGAGTTTGGCAATTCCAGGACTAAAATGATCCAAATATTTCTAGTGAAGATGTGTGGAGTTTAGAAACACAGTGGAGCACTTCTTGTATTACCACATGACATCACAGGCTGGAACAGAGTGTATTCAGTTTGAGAGAAGAAAACAGACTAAATATGGAATATGTGAAAATGAACAGAACATAACTCCAGGTCTGTTTGATAAGGAAACATTATAACATAGATCAGAAAATAATGTAATATAGGCCCTTTAACAGATCCATGTTTTGTTTTGTTTTTTACATTTCAAAACAAATAAGAATAATTGTCCATCGATTTACACAAAAGTAGCCAAAGGACGATAGAACAGGAGATGTGTAATGGTAGAGGTAAAACATCTCTTACTTTTGGACACTGGCTCCGATTGTTCCCAGGAAGTCCTCCCACTGCTGAGTGAGGTTTTCTGAGCCCAGCTTAAAGAAACTGATCTGCAACAAAACAAGAGGTTTAAGTTTCATAAAAGACTGAAAATCAAAGAACAGCGCAAAAGAAAAAGAAAAAGAAAAAGAAGAACCGCTTTTATTCAAAAGGCTTTCAAGGAGTGTGAGGTATCGGCAACGCACACCTGCAAGGGACAAACTCTGGAAAATCTTTAAAAATGAATGGAAGTTAAAGGTGCATTGAGTAACTTTTCTGCTGGAGGGTCCGTCAAATGCTTTTCTTCATGGAGATGCTATTGCTTTGTCTGGAATGTTTCACAGTATGGCATTAAACCTTCTCTATCATCGTGGAGCCCAAATCAGACCAAGTTACAGGTCAGATCTGTGGAGAGGTGACCCCGCTAACAGTTAGAATGCCTGTTTGTCTAGGTATTTTTGAGCAGTAAAACCTAAAACCTGTAACTGAATAAATGGAAGGGAGAGCTGTTTAATGTCATGCTGTGGAATATTCCAGGCAGAGCAATGACATAACCATAGAAACAAGCAGAGGTATGGGTACGAGCCCTTTAATGTTTCTGACCAGATGGAGTTCTGACCCTAAACTCTGCATGTATTTTAATGACTTTTATTAATAGTTTTATTTATTATTTACTACTGATACCTTTCAGCTGATGTCATCAACATTCCCTGGAGATACATGTAGAACACCCCTCCAGTATGATGTCAATGTACCAGTATCAGTTTGCGACTTCTTATTGTCTTGCTTTATCCGTGCATCTCTTTGTAAACCGTCATGTTCATAAACGTTGTTCTGTATATATGTAGGGTCCCTTTTTTAAGCTAAGGTCACTTCTGTGGTGTTTCCTTTTTACAGCACTTCCATTGAACTGCATAAACTATTCTAAATGTTTCAGTATGTTTTGTAGAATAAATAATTAAGTAAAATAAAAACAAATAAACTAAACTAAACTGTGCTGTATAAGTGTGTTGGGCTGTGGTACCTGGGCCTGCATGTATCCGAGCAGGGGTTCAAGTAGAGCAGTTTTCTTCTTGTACTGCAGAGTGTTTAAGGAGCAGAAATAGTGCATCATCGTCTGGTGCTGCTTTTTACGAGCCGTGTACACATCTTCTACAGCCTCCGCACGAGCCTGAATGCACCACACACGCACAGGACAGAGGAATATCTGTTTATTTTGCTGTCATTTGTACTCTCATTATTATATTTTAGACAAATGTTTGTGTAATCCCTCAGTCGTCCAGGTAGAAACAGGAGAAATTCAAACCTGTCAACTGGACAAATGTTTTTTGATCGAATACGTTTCTCAGCTCATCCAAGCTGCTCCTTCAGTGGTCGTCAGACATTGGTGGACACAGTTAGCTAACTGTAGGCATGCTCTGTCTGAGGCTGTGTTAGACTTCAATCTGAGCTTTATTTCAACACAGTCTGACCAGGAAACTAAATAACTTAGTTGGAATAGGTGAGACGAGTTTTACTGTTAAACAAGTAATTCCTCCTCTCAAAAAACATTACCATCACAAGTTAGCAAACATTATTCACTGTCCTTACCTATGTGTATAATAGTAACTACTGAACATTACCCCATACACATGCATGCTGAACCCCCCAACATGATGTCACTGCAAAGTATTAATAATATCACTGAAGTACAAAATATTGATCCAAGAAATGACTCAAGTAAAAGTGAAAAAGCACTGTCTGGACATATCTGATTTAGAGTTAAGTTAAGGACAACTCATAGAATAATGTGTTTAGCAGATTACTGGACCAGAGTGCAAAAACGAGAAAGACAAACCTGTCAACTTAAAATTTGTGCTACTTAGACCTACTCACAGTGAGTAATGAACTCATAGATTCATGTAGGAGAACTGTCAAATACAGGACACTGTCAAATACAATGCTCATGCAGAAGTAAGTCATACAGTTTTGTTGAAAAAGTCACTGTAAGAGTAAATGAGACATTAGTAGTTCGTCATAGTATTATATAGTGTTACCTTATCATTGTCCCTCCTCTTAGACAAACGGCTGTATCGGTTTATGGCCATGTCATGATCTGAAACAAAATACAAATGACAGGAACTGTATTTGCATTTTTTCCATTTCTAGATTTGATGCAAATATGCAACTGTAAGTGTGTGAAAGACTCTATTAACTATTCTATTCTGCATTTTATGTTTGTGTATGACAAAAGTATTTAATTCAAGGCCTGATTTCCCCAATTTTTACTGTCTTGAAAATGTGAAAAATAAAACTAAGACAAATTTACATGACCAGTCAAAAGTATGGACACACCCTTATACATTTATATACACACAAAAGGCATCAAACATGAAGCAATACATATGGAATTATGTAGCAAAGAAAAAATGTAAATAACACTACTATTTTGAATGCTTTTTATATTCAAACCCTCAATGTAGTCACCCTTTAGTTTGTCAAACAATATTTTGGGAGATTTTTACTACAAAATTCCACATATCTTACTTCATATTTGATGTCTTCTGTATGTATCTAAAAAGTAAAAAGTCATAAAGAATAAAGAAAGAGAGGACGTGTCCAAACTTGACTGGTATTGTATTAGAATAAAATCTGGTACCTTTAATCTAACTGCATAAAACAGTAAATAGTCTGTTTATAAACATCTCTTGTTAAAAAGACTCACCATCACTAGAAATCTGGAAAACCTCCTTCAGAGTAAGAATTTCTGCAGAAAAAAAGTCAGTATAAAGAAAATCAACACACAGATTTCCAACAGGTGAAAAGGATAAAACACAATATTTAATCTAGTAATGACATTTTACAGTCTTTTACCTTTGAGGTCTCTCTCTTTGAACTGCGTTATGGGGAACATCATGGCGTCTGCAAGTTGAGTCGATAAAACCGCGTGGCATGAACTCAGCTGGCAATGTGAAAAATATGAAAGATTTTATAGAAATGGAGGAACAGGGAATGCATAAAATTACACAGTTTTTTGCTTTTAGAGTTTGCAGAAAGTGATATAACGTGGGAAAAATAATCAAAATGGGCCCCTACATCTTGGCCATCGGATGCTCTAAACAATTATTATCAGCATTGGTCATGAAAAAAATAACATATCAGCTGATTTCTACTCTATAACCAGACTATTCTAGCTAACAAGGTCTAACGAGGTCTAAAAACTACATAAATGCCACTGTAGTTCTAAACAAGAAAATGATCCAAAAAAGGACAAAAAAGTGGATAAAATGGATTCTAAAATGGCTTCATAAGATTAAACACAAAAGAATAAACCGTACCTCATCTATGACTTTAGCAAACTGCTGTAGCGTAGAGCTCATCACCTCATCATCGCCCCCTAGAGGAAAACGCTGCACAGGCACTATTGTTAGCATAAAACAAAAAGAGTTTTTTTCTGTGTGGGTGACATTCACCTGTTTGTCGTATTCTTTGAGCAGTCTGGACGTCAAGTGAGTGGCTGCACTGAGCTCATTCTGCATAAAGATTTAAACGAGACATAATGTAAATTACCTCAGTGGTCATTTCATATTAAAGGTTCTATATAATGCAAAATGGACTCTTGTGAGCTCTAAGCCATTTTATAATGCTGTTACCTCATCAAAAACATACCTGGAGTTGTGTTTTATTTAATTTACACATGTTTGAGTAATCCTTTATTATTAGTCTATCAACATCTCATGAAGTAGGCAGAAGGTATTTTTCACATAAGTTAGTTAAAAGCTACTTTCACCTTTAGTTCAGTAGAGATTGGCAATTCCAGGACTGAAACCACCAACATGATTCTAGTTAAGATGTATAAAGATTTTATATGTTAAACATGTGCAAATAAAATAAAACATAAGTATGTTTTTGATGAGGAAACAACATTAAGATATAGATCCAAAAATAGCACAACATAGGCCTTCAAATGTTCTGCGTTGATGCTTGTGGTTGGGCACCTGTGCGTCATAGATCCGGTGCATGGCCTGGTACAGTTGAGTGCAGTAGTTGGAGATTGCAGCCGTGTCCTCCTCAAAAACACCCAGAAGAGAACGAGTCTGACACAAAAAAAAACACACAAAACATAAAAGTAAACACAAAAGCTTCCATCAGGTGACATGAAGAAAGGAATTAGAACTAATAATTATTTTCAAATAAATTGTATTATTTTCTGTCATTATGCCACTGTCTTTCTAAGACAGAAAAGGTCTTTTCGTAGGTATTTTAGACCCTTTATAGATTAGATATCGATATAATACGATATTATAACAATACGATTACACTTGTTTTTTTAAGTAGTTGACAAATCATCATTAGTTGATTAATCATTACAGCTCTACCCTGAAGCATGGGTCAAACACAGAAATACAGTATTTGCCTACTCTTAACTTGAACTGTGGTTGGTATGTGAGACTAATATATTCAGGGCAGGTTTGGGCGCATTCAAGGCATTAAATTAGGTGGTCATTACTGCATTACTAGACTACTGCTACAACTACTACTACAATGGAGGTGAGTGGGGCTGTAGTCGACTAAAGAAATTCTTGGTTGGCTAAAGACTGCCGATTGTTTGATTAGTCGACTAAAAAGAGGGCAAAACTATTACATATGTCTATGTATGTGACCCAAACTGCACTCACAAGACTACACCTGAAGGGAGAGTTCATGCAAAAACAAATATTTACACAAAAAAGTACCAGGTAATGAAGTATTTACATAAAGACAGGTAATAGTTGAGAATTATGGGTAATTGCAATGGTGAAATTGCCACTGATAGTGACACATATACAGGATGTTGGATGTTTCTTAAAGGCATTTAACTAAATCTAGAGGCTAAAATCTGTTCTTGTCTTGACTGTAATTTGAAACTTGTGAAATAGTTCTCAGAGAGTGCAATACAGGATGCTGTGAGGAAGGAAAAATGATGCCTATCAAATTCACACCTTTTTTTTTTTTTTTTTTTTTTTTTTTTTACTTTTAAATAGGTTCAATCTGGATTACTGGATCCTGGGTAACTGGGATTACACTAACCATAATATATTTTTGACCAGGTATTTTTAAAATGTTTGTCTAATGAATCTTCACAAAACGTTTATTATTACCTTCTTTCTACTAGTTTTTCATTTATACTATTTATTTCTATATTGTTCATAAGGGTAGTAAACTTGCATAATAATTATGTAGAGAGAAAAGTATACAACATCTTTTTTTCTAAAATGTATAATAACAATCACATTCCAAACTTGAACCCTTTATTCATGTCCTTTCACACTGCATTGCATCAGGCTATTTTACTGTTTTTTATTTGTCTATCTACATACATTTCTGTGTATGTTTTGAAATCCGATCACCTCTCCATAGTATTGAACATTTTGTAGTGTTTGCCCTGTTAAATTGTGTCAAAACAATTGTCACACCTATTGAGTGATGTCAAAGTCTATGACATGAGTCTATAAAAGACAAATTACATCTTTAGTTCTGAACAGCACCGAGTTTATTCACATCTGGATCAGTTTTCACCCCTGTAACAGTTAGCTTCAGAGGAGTGGAGTGCTAAGGAACTCCCAGGCTAATTGTTGTGTTTGATCCCCTGATCTTAAGTAGTTTTTCTGCATATTTCCGCCTAATAACTGGATTATCTGTGAAAGGTTATGCGTTAAAATGCAGAAACTAAGCTGACACACAGCAGTGAGAGGCGATTAGCTGTTAGCACTGTGGTGGCTACAAAGACTGTAAACGCTAGCAGACAGTTAGCCGACCCATAAAAGAGGCTATCTTCAGCGTGCTAGCTGCAGCTTCCAGCCGGCTTACCCACCTGCGGACTGTCCTCCAGGGTCTCCTCTATCGGCAGCTTCTCTATCCCGGGCATGGCAGCGGCTGG
>JACN01158175.1:0-16145 GCA_000787155.1 Scartelaos histophorus
TGAGTGTCCAGAAAGGCGCCTAACAAACAAAACGTGTTACCAAATCACAGTACTGCAAACTCGCTGCAACATTTTCCCCCAGAAATTCCTGCAGCACTAATAATAAGCAGCCCAGTGTACTTTTATTTTGATGCATTGATGGATATTGCAATGTGACATGCGGCAAACAACATATAAATAAGTTAGGGGCCGTCTTAAATGCGTTCCCATGAAATTTTCAGGGCCACTGTAATATAAGCCACTATACCTGTCATGAATCCCAAATAACCTTGGCTCTCTCTCTCCCCTCTTAGCTGCCTCATTCCTTATTACTGGCCTGACAAGGAAATGTTTACCCATCCGACACGAGACACGCCATCTCCGAGTCGAAAAGAGGGATTTCACCTGACTGGAGCCGTGCGCGATGTCCCCGTATCCTTGCTGGCTATAATTTTGTTGTCATTTTGTGTGCGCTGATCATATCATTGAAGTGACAGAGCTGGGCATTAGGCAGAGTCCCTAAGCTGGTGCTCACTTTCAGGCTTTTTCTCTCCTTGTCATTCACATTGATTAGATTAGACCCAGGTGGTGCGCAGATTCCATTGGCACAACAATAAAAAAGAGGTGGCTGTGCACTGCAAAAACTCTAATGGAGCCTTTCGAGAATTAAATCGAGAATTAAAGAGCATTATGTCATGATCTGAGTCAAGTAAAATGGTCTAACGATACAAAAAATGCACAAACTCTTAACTTAAAACCTTAAAAACTTAAAATGTTCCTTAAATTAGGAAAAACACACAAGTTGAATCGACTCAAATAAACTAAAATATCCTTCATTGTAACTTCCTTTTTACAGTGTGTGATTTGTGCATTTAAATTGGCGTTAATCTATAAAAATGAAAAAGAAAGATTTAGTGTAATAATTTGGCTTTTAACGTAGAATTCCCATAGGCTTTGCTTCGCTGTTAATTATGATAATGATGAATTTATGAGTTGATACGAAATGGTTCCAACTTCAGGTGTAAATCATCAATAAACAAAGCAAAATGGCTGCACGTTATTTTATTTTACTCACATTTGTACTATTAGAAAAGATCACGCTTATTGTTGTATCCAAATGTAATTGCGAGATAGTGCCAAACACATATATTTGAAAAGCCTTATAAAGCGTAAACCACTTCTGAATATAAGAAAGTTAAATTTATGTTAGAGATTTGATTAAAATTTGGATTTGTTTGATAAAATCTGGCACCCCAGATAGTATATTACAATTTTCTAATAAAAAGTACACATTAAGTATTTATTTAAGTATTTGGAGCTTGATATCTTGGTACAGAGAAATATCACGATAAACGATAATACTGAAACGAAGCAGGATTATCCCAATAAACCATTTATAAGTAGATAATATCATATCAATGAACTGATAATTAGCCATAGAAATTAGTTATTCAACCCTCTAAACCATCAAAAATGTGTAGACAACTAAAAATATAGAACGATATAGTAATAATTATGACCTATGCTGCAAAAAGCAATGTTAAAATGACTTGATTTAAGAACATTGAGCAACATTTCTTTTTTTTTTCTTATTTTAAGTGCAAAAAGTTGTTGTTTTTCTTAATCTTATCTTATTTTAAGTGTCGCCAAGGTGTATTTTCATGTTTTAACTACAAAAAGTCTTGTGAAATTGACTCAAATCATGATAAAACTGCCTAGATTTTAGATGTAGTATGGAAGTAACAGTACCTGAATTATGTAGTATTGTAGTAGTAGTGTATTTAAATGACTAAATGACTATTTTAAGTGTCGCAAAGGTGTATTTTCATGTTTTAACTACAAAAAGTCTTTTGAAATTGACTCAAATCATAGTAAAACTCCCTAGATTTTAGATGCAGTATGGAAGTAACAGCACCTGAATTATGTAGTATTGTAGTAGTGGTGTATTTAAATGACTCTGGACTCTGAATAGCTGATTCTGTAAATGCTGAATCTGCAATCCCATTTATCCATTGTGCACCCGTCACTGATGAAGACATTTTTGGCGAGGTGTCAAGCACGTGGCCAGTTAAACAAGGCTCATCATGGGAGGCCCCCGTGTAAACTCAGCTGGTCAGGAGAGAGAGAGGAGGGGAAAAAAAAAAGCTTGGATCAGTGCCGGGGGTCGAGTCTAACCCAACCTCGCCCTCCTCCTCTTTTCTACCTCTCTATTTCTCTCTCGTCTCTCCCCGTGGGACAGGGTTTGGTCACCGGCACATGGCACACTCCCCCCTCCCTCGTATCCCCTCCTCCTCACCTCCCACTAATGTCCACTCTCCAGCCCGAGCCGGCGGAGACGCACCGATCCCGCCGTAAACTGGGGACACCTGGAGAGACGCCGCACGCCCCGTTCAACAATTGGTTTACCGGGGGCCAAACGCTTATTAAAGATCAGGCAGTGGAAGTGGAGGATAATCCTGTAATGAGCCGAGGAGGAGAGAGCAGTGGCCGCCGCACAGACAAGCCCGAACATGCTTCACAGAAATAGATGCTGGACCCTATAGCCCCCTCTGTAATGACCCCTCTTGTTAGCTGGCTGTGGCTGTTCATTAGATACAGAACTGAACCAGGCAGTGGCTTCCAGGCAGGCAGGAGCTGTATGGAGATGTGCCATGCAAAAAAAAACAAAAAAAAAAACCCTCTATATTTCTTTGACAGGAGCGACTACCTCGGAAAAGATTGGAAGAAGTTGGGAATGTGCAACGTTTTTTGGTTTGGGAGGTTTTAAGCTGCACAGTTATATCATAATAAACTGGAAAATTTAACTTTTATTGTATAGATGAGGAGTTGTGATAAAAAACATCCAGTTCTTATTTTAGAAATGTCCCTACAAATGCATAAATAATAACAACTATTTGATATTTGACTAAATGTAACCTTATATATAGTATTCAGTAGTAGTTATAGTATTCAGTAGTACTTAGAGCAGTAGTATTGTAAAAAATAGACTGACCCCAACTAATCTTGTCTAATAACTACAGCAACACTTCGACTTTTGTAGCCCACTCTAAAATCTCTCCCACCTTTTATTAATCACCATTTTGTACATTTGGAATTTTACTCATAATACTCCCTTAACGACTGATTAACACTTATTATTTACACATTATGATGTCTTAAAATAAATATTTCTTCTCCAAAATGTTCTATAATCTCGGAGGTGTTAAACTAAAACACGTTGTCATGTTATTTCATTCCCATTTCAATAACAGCTTTATACAGTCCTTTTATTCCAAAGGCCACAAATTCATAGAATTATATGCTCTGATGCCTTTACCTGTGAACTGCGCGCCGTGTTAACTTGGTAATAACCTTGTTAAAGCATAATGCAGAGGTGTGCACGGATAAAACCTTGGATACAGCCATTTTCTTGTCACTTGCACATTTCATGAGATCGACGTCCTTTCTTATAATTCCCTCTTATTTATCTGTTTATTATTATTATTTATTTATTTCATTTATTATCATTATTATTATTATTATTATTTGCAAACCTGGAAAGTATTAGCCCAAAGTCAAGCCTCGGAAGAATAGCCCGCGCTGGTGAGATGCGTCCTGCTCTCGGTGCCACGGTTCAAAATCAAATATTTAGCAGCCCTGGGACTGATAAACACATCTTCAGAGGGACGCCATGATTTCACGCTATATCACAAACATTTTAAGGCATCAGATGCACTGCCTGTCATGGACTGTCATTCTTGGAGCGTTAATAATATATCCTGGCTGCGGCTGCGGACATCCTTTGGCACTCATGGCGCATAAATAGGTAAATAACGCAAAAGGTCCTTGTTTCGTTTTTTTTCTTTTATTTTTCTTGCATTAAAATAAAATTAAGAAGATGTTTAAAAATAAGCGCGTCAAACAAATCACTTTGATCACAGCACTGTGCTAATTAAGAGTTGTCTAATTAAATTATAACCTTGAGTTAACCAATGGCGTGGCTTGTTTCATTAAAGCGGGGAGAGTGATGGAGAGAAAATGCATCCTGATTGCACGATGGTGTCAATTGGCTAATTTGCTTCCTTCGCTTCTGCAACTCGCAGCAAGGCGTTATCCCCGCGTTAGACTGGGATAGGCGGTGATATAGGTTGAGCTAATAGTGGCTTCTTATAGAGCCATGCAGGTGGAGAATTGCTTGTCACCAGCGAGTGGTCTCTCCAAGAAATTTATGAATGTGGGCAGTGCCTTCTCGAGCTCGGATGGATCAGAGCTTCCGCTGCAGGACCATCCTATTCTATCTGCGAGTGACAACCTGGAGAGAAGTTCACCTCTGAAAAAAAACTCCAGGGAGATGACGAATCAGTCAGAGGCAGACAATTTCCCCGACTCCAAGGACGCGCCAGGGGACGTCCAGAGGGGCAAACTCTCTCCTGCTCTTCACTTCGATGGGTCTGCGGCTGAAAGGTGCATCTTTTCTCCTACTCAGCCGCAGCCAGTCTCCGCCGCAGCCCCCAGTGCCATGTTCCCGTACGCCAGTCAGCACGCGCCTCCGGCGTTCTCCATCGGCAGCCCCGGCCGTTACATGGCCCACCACCCGGTCATCACCAACGGAGCCTACAACAGCCTGTCGCAGGGCTACCCGGCCGCAGGATACCCGTACGCGCAGCAGTACGGCCACGCGTACCAGGGAGGCGCTTTTTACCAGTTCTCCTCCGCGCAGGGGCTGGTGCCGGGCAAAGCGCAGGTTTATCTGTGCAACAGGGCCCTGTGGCTCAAGTTCCACAGGCACCAGACCGAGATGATCATCACCAAGCAGGGCCGGTAAGTGCGCGCCTCTCTGCCTCTCACATCTACCTCCACTTTACATTTAGCCAGATAATAAAATCTTTGTATCACTTTGTGTACTAAAAAGAAACAACACAACGCGTTTCTTTTCGTTAAGTGTTTGGAAATCAAGGCTAATGTTTTATTTAGTATATTTATTTTAGTTGGGGGTTATTAAAGATCTGCATTAAAACATTATAGTTTGTTAATCGCTCGTTAAATCCTTTAACAGGTGCGTTTGTAATTCTCTTTTTTCCACAGGCGAATGTTTCCATTTCTGAGCTTTAACATCTCCGGCCTGGACCCGACCGCTCATTACAACATCTTTGTGGACGTGATTCTGGCGGATCCGAATCACTGGCGCTTTCAGGGTGGAAAGTGGGTTCCTTGCGGCAAAGCAGATACGAATGTTATCGGTAGGAATTTGCGGCTTTTGTGGATTTTATTGTATTTTTTTATTGCTTATTTATTTTGCATTGATTTTTTTTAGCCTTTTTATTTTTAAATATAGGTTTATATTACTGTAATAATTCGTGTTGTCTTTTTTCCTTCAGGAAATAGGGTTTACATGCACCCAGACTCACCAAACACCGGCGCGCACTGGATGCGTCAGGAAATCTCTTTTGGAAAACTGAAGCTCACCAATAACAAAGGCGCTTCCAACAACACGGGCCAGGTACATGCTCCACTAAAACCCTCTGTTTTCATAATTCTTTGTTCGTTTATGTTCTGTTAAATTGTTTTAGGGCAGTTTCTCTGTCACCTGTGGCTCGGGCCATAATCTACGTAAATGCCCATAGTGGAGTTTTTAATGGATTTTTAAAAGATTATTTTGTACCTGTTTTCATTTATATAAATGAAGATAAATTTACAATTGTGGGAGATTGTTTATATAACAAACATTAAACACAACCGTGTGCGTTTTTACTCGTTACTGGCTGTGCATAAAACCGTAAAACAATATTTAAACCAATTCAATGTAGTAAATTATTATCAATAAATTATTAATTTTAATAAAGTGCTATTTTCACAAGATGAAAACGAATAATTTTACTGGGGAGCTTTTTTTTCCCCCCCAAGTGTCTGCGCGCTGCCGGGTGCGCCTGTGGAGCGTGTTAAATCCGTGCGTAATGAGCTAATAGCAGGTTGCGTGTAGTCTCTTTGTAAACGGGGTGTGACACGCGTTTGTGTGCGTGTGCTCTGCAGATGGTGGTGCTCCAGTCCCTGCACAAGTACCAGCCGCGGCTGCACGTGGTGGAAGTGAACGAGGACGGCACGGAGGACACGAGCCAGCCGGGGCGCGTCCAGACGTTTACCTTCACGGAGACGCAGTTCATCGCAGTGACGGCGTATCAAAACACAGACGTACGAGCAGCACAATCACTTTCCCGTAGCATTTGTGCAGGGCTAGACTATTTGTAGTCATTAAACACTTTATATTATTATTTACTTTTTTTCAATAATACATAATTCAAATGCATGTTATCTTCACTCCCAAATAACACATGTATTGTCTTTGACAGATCACACAACTCAAAATTGACCACAACCCGTTTGCCAAAGGATTTCGGGACAACTACGACACGTAAGATTTACTTATTTTATTGCCCAACAAAGCAACCTGCGTTAAGGCTATGGCCAGACTTTTATATTGAATTTAACAAACATAATGTTATTTGAATATTATATATTGACTTTTTCCTGATGGCGAGTTTTAAGGAAATATGAGTCTTCTTAAAAATAAAATCAGGCTTTGTAAAAGTGACCCTGTCCATATTCTGCTAAACGCTCCTGACTTATTGAATTATTCTATAGCCTACTCCATGTCTACCGCAGTTAAAATGGAGTCTATATGTCTATTGGAATATTGTGTAGATTTTTCTCCGGACAGCTGAGTCCAGTGCGGAAGGTCAAAGTGTTTGGTTGAACTTTTGTACTTGTGCTCTCTGAGCTGTTTGTTTGTCCTTGCAGGGTGTACACAGGCTGCGACATCGACCGCCTCACTCCGTCTCCGGGTGACTCTCCGCGTTCACAGATCGTGCCGGGCGCGAGATACGCCATGCCCAGCTCCTTCCTGCAGGACCAGTTTGTCAGCACTTATGCCAAATCTCGTTTTCACCCTGGCGTGGGGGCCGGGCCTGGCACGGAGCGCAGCGTCCCACTCGGCAACAGCTTGCTGTCCCCGCAGCAAAGCGAAGAGCCCCCTGTTGCCACCCCCCCGCAGCGCTGGTTTGTCACCCCTGCCAACAACCGACTGGACTTCGGTGCCTCGGCATACGACGCGGCGGATTTTGCCGGTAACGCGGCCACCTTGCTGTCGTACGCCGCGGCCGGAGTGAAGGCCCTCCCGCTGCCCACCGCGGGCTGCTCCAACCGGCCTCTGGGTTATTACGCGGACCCTTCGGGATGGGGAGGACGCACTCCGCCACAGTACAAGACTGGCTCCGTCTTCTCTTGTTGGCCGGCGAATTCTCTGAGCAGAGGGGTCAACTACCTGTCCGAGGAAGGCGCGGACTCAGTGGCCACAGAGAGATCTCCCATAGGAGCCTCCGATGAGCCCAAACCCAAAGACATGTCTGAGTCCAGCTGGATAGAGACGCCCTCCTCCATTAAGTCCATGGACTCCAGTGATTCTGGGATCTTTGAACAGGCCAAGAGACGGAGGATCTCCCCCTCTGCCACCCCTGTGCCAGAGACAGTGTCCCCACTCAAGTCTGAGTGCGACAAAACGTGTACAAAGGACATTGGCTACTACAGCTTTTACCCCCACAGCTAAGACCAACATCCATCTATCTATCCATTTATCTATCTATCCAACTATCTATCTATCTAAAGACTGTACAAAGTCGGGAGCGGGACATTGCGCTGCGCAGTTCATGGCCAAAGTGTACATTCTCTCACTGCTGTGTGTTCGACTCACTGCGCGGGCCTGAGGGACGTCTGTTTCTACACTGTTGCGTCTAAACACTGTAATAAATATGAATAAACTGTATATAACATCTGGCCATATAGTGATGGATGTACAGATAGCCCTCTTCTGTTCAGTAGCCAACTGTTAGTCCAATGAGATGTTCCTGTGTAGCATATACTCCTTGTCTGGGAAAATATGTATTTTGTACTCTATGAAAGCTGTAGGCACCCAAAGGCGTTATTTATCTCTGTTATTAACTGTATGATACGTGTGCGTAAACAGGTGTTGGTAGGCTATACTGTAGGTTTAGGGTCTTTTATTTTCTTGAATCTGGGCGTTATCTTTCATAGCCTGTATGCTGCTGTGGAAATCTCTGTATCTGCTGTAATGTGCTGTAAAACAGAATAAACCATTTTGAAATCAGGAAATGCCCTTATCAAAATAACATAGTCTAAATACTAATCAAAATATAAGCATATTTCTGTCCGGCCTCAAATGAGATTTATGAAAACCCTGATGCACGAGTGTGGTGGATGTAAAAGGTGCGCGCGTCCTGCGTCTGTGATTGGACCAGAGGCCAGGCAGCTGCAGGATACTATTAAAAATATGCTTTGTTAGTAAGAGGGAAAAAAGATCAAGAAAAATATAGGTCATTACAAAATAAGGATGATCATTTGGTTTGTATCCATTCAGCCTCTGCGCTCAGACAAAGGCATGTGCTGATTTCATTGTTGATCTTAGAGGAGCTTGTTGTTTTGCGCATGTTTTACTTTTGGCATTTTTCATTTAGGTTCTTGTTTGGTGTTAGACTAGTCCCGCTTTGGCGTCTCCTGCTGCATCTTAAATTCTGACTTTGGCCTAAACTGCTGAATCTGAGCGGAGTAATCTGGGCATAGTGCACCGCCTGTCATTCATATACTGTTAATGTGTCTATGGTTTTCTTTTTTCCAGTTGTTAGCCTACATATTTTTTATAGTTTCAGGGACTTAGGGCTGCGTAATTCCCATTGCTTGGTTTGAAATAGTATTTTCGTCCAATAGAACAGTTTTTATAATCGGCCTATTTTAAAAACCATCTTCCACAGGCCTATTGACTTTAAGAGGAGTCATTCAGGTGTCTGGGCTCTGCATCGTTTAGCTTTTAAATGCTGCAACAGAATTAAAACCACAGGCTAATAGTTTATGCTTATAGCCCTAATATATCCGAGACAACTTTATTTAAACAGTGTGTTTTATATATACACATAAAAACGGATGGAGATTTTTTTTTTCCAAATTAACGCATGAAAATATAAAAATGTTGGCCTGTACTTCCTTTAACAAACAGCAGATGGCGACGTGTGAACGCGTCCACAGGCTTGTCACTTCACACTCACGTGTTCTACATGAAAATAGCTGATGTATACTAGATTTTTCGGTTTACTCCAGTTATGAATGCAAATAAATACAGTGTGATGCATAGTATATTTGGTCCAATAAGAGTAAGGTACTGTGGATGAGGCTGACTTTTTAAAGAATCACCAGAGCGACACACAGGCCTTTCTACAGCAGATGGCGACGCATAACAGGAGCTTTCGCAACACCGTGTCTGCGTTTCAGAAAGACTAACCCAGCCCATAAGTCATAAAATAAATAATATCTAAGTCTAAGAATAGGGAACATGACAGTGGGAGACACAGGTTGACCTAAGATACTCTCCGTGCTCTTTAAAGTCAACTGTATTTTAGACATTGTTTGTTCCAAAGGACATTTGTTGCATATTTCTGGTCTTATTGGCAGCCCTATTCAATGTAGTCATAGCCTAGTTCTATAGACTCTCTATTAACAACTTACCAAACACATTTCGTTTACTTTTCTTGAATCTGTTTGTCACTGCGGGGGGCATAATTACAAAAGGAAGTCAGCACAACACAGATCAAAATGGCTTCTTATCAAACGTTAACTAATGAGTCAACCAGTGTCCGTCCATAAAGTCTTTCTGTGCGCTGGTGTTGATTACATCCGCCTCTTTACCTCTTTGTCTGTAACAAAGGCTAAACCTTTGCCGCCTGAAGAGCGCACTAAGCTCACAGAGAAACTCCAGTGACCGCACTAAGCTCACACAGAAGCTGCAGTGAGCGCACGACCCGCTGCGGAGCATCAGCACCACCGCACCGACGGACGCGGGAGCTGTGGCCGCTGCGCACCAGCTCTGCCCCCGCTGCACAGCACGGAAAAGCACCGCTGCGCATGGAGATGGACGCCCAGGAGATGGTTGGTCAGACCGAGCCTCTAGTATCAACGGTAATACCATTTAACTTTCATAACACATAGTGTTAGCGTGTCCTTTGTTGATTCTATTACAGTTTAATAAAGGCATCCATAGGCTCGTGCGTGCGCGCGGAGGACACCTGTGGACCTGCGCACTGCGTCCTGCACCTATAGGCTCCCCACAGCTGCCTCTGTGGTACAACTACGCCACAGTCTGCGTTACTTATTGGTCTAAGAACCGTAAAATTGAGAATATAATCAGATCACCGATATTTTTAGACTGTAGACTGCTCCTTAAATAGCTGACGCAGTGTGCTGCCTGGTGCTCACCATTCAGCCACCAAGAGGTCTAGCATTTTGGCTTCCCAGTGTTTTTACTAGAACATTCTAAAACAAGCTGTTTTGATTTATCTGCGGGACTGCAACTTAACTAAGTTGTTAGTCTGATCATTTATTGATGAAACTGGACTAAACTTCTTCTTTTCAGTCTTTTGCTGTTCCCATGGACTCTCCCAGTATAAGACTTCCCAGTTTATAGCAAGATGACGCAAAACATCTTTAACTCTTCAAGCTTGGACCAGTTGACTTTGAAAACTTTTACTCTGAATAACACCTGGAAAAGAGAAACATTAGTAAAAAGGCACAGAGTCCACCTCCCTCCTCCTCAGTGAGGAGCTGCTCTGAGCCTTACAGTGGGAAGAACCACACTAAAGTCACTTATGTGGGAGGACTCACTGGAATCCTATATTTTCCTATATTTTAGGTTCAGTTCCCTGCCAAGGAGGGTTTTAGAGGTTCTTATAACACTACTTCTTATAATTGTTGAATTTTAGACTTTAGGCCTATACATTTACGTTACAAACTCACTTTTTTATTTTTTCTTCATTGATACATTTGTATCTCACTCAGTTCCACCTGTGATGTCATGTGGTAATACAGGAAGTACTTCAGTGTATTTTTAAAATCCATTGACCTTCACTAGAATCATTTGGATGATTTCAGGAGTTGCCAAACGTTCCAGAACTAAAGATAAAAGTTAACTTGAAAACTACTGCTTCATGATATCACAAGGTGGAGCAGAGCATTTTGAGCTTTGAAGATGTAGACAGACTAATAATAAAGAATTACTCAGAGCTGTGTGAAACAAAACACAACCCTGGGTGTGTTTTTGAAGCGGTAACGTCATTCTACAATGTCTTAAATCTCACAGGAGTCAGTTTTGCACAATGTAGGACCTTTAAAACGACTTTGTTTTCTGTTTCAGGCGGGTTCCTTCTTTGGTTCGTTAAAGCGCCCGAGTATGGTGAGTATTGCAACTATAAAGGGGCTCTGCATCACTTTCAGAGGAAGGGTCAGTGATGACGTGTCTGGATTGTTCCACAGTACGGCATTAAACGTAGCCATTTTGCATTCAATTCAAATTGTTTTTATTACTCAAAAATACCTTGAAAAACATGCCTGTAACTTAGCTCGGTGGTGTCACGTGCTTGTTTTTGGAAATAGCCAAGTCTAATACCATATTGTGACACAGGCAAAAAAGTAGCGTCTCCATGGAGATAAGCAGTGAGCAGACTCTCCACCAGAAAAGTTACACAGTGAACCTAATCCCCCACTTCCTATTGCATATCCGCTCATCTTGTCTCCACTCTCATCTATGGCCGTTCTTACTCCACACGCATGTTCAGAGTAAAGCGGCGCTGTTTGTAATGACTGTGATAAGACGCCCGGTCTCCCTGATGATGTCACTGCAGTAATCTCCACGGAGATGGCAGTGCCCAGAGATGCTCAATCACGAATTACAGTGGTTTGAGTCACCATGCACCAGCAGGCTCCAGCGTCTGTCAGCCCGGGTGTGAAGTAGAGCTCAGCCTGTAGACTATGCTGCTTTCAGGCTAACTCACACGCTCTGTAGGGGAACGCTGATGTATTCCAACAAACTGGAGGTCCCTTGGGGTTACAGCCATCAGGTAAGCCCAGCCATGACATTCTTAAGTGTTTTTACGTCCAATAGTAGCAGCCATGTGGTGCTTTAAATTGGCTCGTATTCTTAGGTTTTTGCTGTGACTGGCTTGGTCAATTTAATCATTTAAGATGGATTAATTTTGATATATCTCGTGTGCAAAAATGTCGAACCAAATCTAATGTCTTCCTCAATGCGAAAGTGTAACGCTAAAAAGAAGATTTAAAGGATTATAGTGCGTTATGTGCCACTAAAAAGCCAGTGTAATGATTTTGCTTTCCACATTTGCCTGAGCCATCTGCACGGACGTGTTCCAAGTCTGCACCATGTCCTGTGAATCCACTCTCACGCGAGTATAGTGTAGTGCCAGTCTCCCAGTTTCGAGCATGATTCTTGCTGTGAGTTCTTTGTGGAAAAATAAAAGACAAATTACTCATCAATTGCTTCAGGACATTCCTATTTCCTTTGTCTGATTTGATGCTTTTGTAAAAGATGAGATTTTAAGATGTTAAATGCTCTATTATGTGCAGAGTAGGGTTGTCAAAAGTATCAAAAAATCCACAGTAAAACGAGATAATTGCTTGATTTGCTCAGTATTGAAAATGCCACATTCACAGGACCGAAATGAACCTTTCCCGAATAAGTTTAGAATGATTTTGAGCTGTATCACAAGTATAAGAACACATAGACAAGTATAGACCCATGCACCAGTGTTGGATTATACACATATGACACCACATTATAATATATATAAGAAAGTACTGCGAGTTAATGCTGAAAATCATATTCTAATGATAAGATGTGCATTAATTCTGGTAGTAATATAGATATAACATCATATGATAATAGAAAATAAAGTACAATGATTGATTTAATGTTGAAAATCACATATTGTCTGAAAGAATTTTTATTATTATGATATCAGAATGGGTTTTGAGTATCAAGTCTAACACTTTAGCATCAAAATCATTGTGCAGAGCCTATAATTTGAGAAGGTTTAAGGAGTATAAGACGTTAACACTGTGACTTTATTGTGATACCTTGATTCGCACCGTGATTCCTTTGCACCGTGCATGGTCCCATTGATGTCAGTCATTATTAAATGCTGCAGGCTTATCCAGGGCCTGTGTTTGTGTGGAGAGATTATCAGGAGCCATTTGACCAGAGCAGCTGTGAACTGCTTTAGAAACGTAATGCTTAGATGGTCAGCTGTCGGGCAACATCGCATAGCCTTCTGACCAGATTTTACTAATAGTGTGTACAGTCTGAAGTTTGGATTTCTAAAAGTAATCCTACTCGTTGCTTACATGATGATACTTCATATTCACACTAAATGCTTTGGACAGTACCTGAAAACCTTCCAAAATGCATAATTTGGTTAAAGTGGTTGTGCTGCAGGGAAATACCTCATAAACTTCCCATTAGCAAGTTATTTAATAGCCTTATTACGCTATTTTCTGATCTGCAATACGTTATAATGTTGTTTCCTTGTCACAAACGTACCTGCAGTTTTGTTTCATTCACACATGTTTAACACACAAACTCTGCAGATTCAGGCTGAGTTCTTCTCTCAAACAGAAAAACTTTGTTCAACCCCCAGTGCCATATGATAATACCCAAAGTACTTCATATACTTTTGCTAGAATCATTTAGAGAAAGGTGGCTGTTCACTTGAAAACTACCACTACATGACATCACAATTTGGAGCAGAGCATTTTGAGCTGTGGAGATGTGCACAGACACATAATAAAGGATTATTTGGGTGAATGAAACAAAACACAGCTCTAGGAATGTTAGATAATAGTGCTCTCCATGGCTTACAGCTCAAGAATCCATTTTGTGTAATAATACGACCTTTAAACCTTTTGCTGAATCCTGGTTCGCCTCCTTCATTTTCAAAAAGTTTTGCGTATTGACAAATTTACTTCCAGAACGAGATGGGACTAGGAAATGGACGGGATTGTTAAGATCCATCGTCTCTTCTCCGGTACTTTTCAAAGTTGTTGCTGCTTTTATTTCAAATTCAAATAAGTGTGATTGACGGGTGGATTAGCCAATCAGGGACATGCACGGTCAGAACAAACATGGCTGATTTTATAAATGTTGTGAATCTGACATGATGGGATGTTAGATATTGTATTTATTTCTCCCATGTGAAGGTATTCATAAAATTAAATCTACCTTATTTTTGGGACTATAAGGCGCATCTAAAATCATGACATTTTCTCAAAAATCAACAGTGGCCTTATAATCCAGTGGCCTTATGTATGACCTTTGGTTGTGTTTAACCTCCAACCAAATTGATGTTGTCCACATTAGTCTAATAACGTATTAGTGGGCGAGTCAGGAGGAGTAATATGTTGGCCACATATAGGGCGACTGTGCAACATACCGGTAGTTCTGCCGTGTGCTGTACAAGGACCCAAAATGCACCTGTTAAGAGACATGCACCATGCAGATTTCAGGTTTTGTATTTTAGTGTTAAAACTGAACAATGTTGAGAGGGATCCGGGCATGTTTGATGCCCAAATCACCAACTGTTTTAAACTTGTTTTTGTGTTAGCTACAACTGAGAGTTATTGTAAATGACCTGAATAAAGCTCGATTTATCTGCGTTTTGTTTCTCTTATTGTGCCTTATAATCCGATGCTCCTTATGTGTGGACAATGACACAACTGACATATTATTTGATACTGCGCCTTATAATCCAGTGCACTTTATAGCCCCAAAAATACAGTAAATTCTGTATGATCGATGAGCTTGTCTGTTTCCCATCCGTCACTGGAATAAACAATATTATTAATCTGGCATCTAGGCTGTTCTTATTTGTATTTGGCCATCCATCAGTGCTGCGTGGGGCAATCTGTCAAGAGTAAGGAGTAGACACCACAATGATAATTAAAAACACTCGTGATTTTCAACATTAAAAAATAGTATTTTCTTTTATATTACCATGTGGTGTTATATCTGTGTAATCCCTCAGTGGTTCAGGTGGGTTCCATAGTGGTGCATGAGCATATAATAGTTTTATATAGTCCTACATGTTCTGATTCAGCTCAAAATCATTCTAGAGTTACTTGGAAATGTTCATTTATGTCCTGCGAATGTGACTTTTTTAGTATTGATACCTGCTCAAATGAGTATCTAGTTTCTCTCCTTATGCTTTGATTTGTTCGTATTGTGATTTAAATGTGATTTTTTATTCTTTTGTGATTTTATTCAGTAGAGCGCTTTGAATTACTTTGTGCATGAATTGTTCTGTAGAAATAAACTTGCTTTGATTCTTGTTTTAGCATCAAATCGTGTCTGATTTTCGATTCTTTTGACAAACCCATGAGGTGAATAAAGGCGCATTGTGTAATTTTTCTGCTTTATCTGGAATAATTCACAGTATGGTATTCAAACTTTCTATCCTCAGGGAGACTAAACCAGACTAAGACCAATTTACAGGTCAGATCTGTGGAGAGGCGACCCCGCTCACAGTCAGATTGAGTTTTTCTAGGTGTTTTTGAGCTATAAAAACGCCCGTAATTGAGCAAATGTAAAGTATGGCTGTTTAATTAGAACATTCAAGGTAGAGCAATGACAGAAACAAGCAGAAATCAAACCTTTAAATAACGTGCATACAGATTTACAAGTAGAATGTGCTCAGTATTTTCCTCCAGTTGTTGTAATTCTGCTTTTGTCACTGCGTCAAATTAGTTTTACGCCTAAATCCATTTGAAAATACTTATTTCAAACAGTTTTACGTGAGTCTATTGACATAGTATCTCTAGACGTGGCAGCCTCGGATTACATTAAGTGCTTATTCTTTGCCCGCCCCAACACAATGCGAGCATATTGTCGGCACACAGGGTAAATGTGTGAAGCGTGTGATTACTGGAGACTTACTTGACAATAGCGCAAAGACACATGTGGCGAGTGACTGTTGAGCTTAAGCAGGGGATTAGAGGGTTGTAAATGAAGGAGCCTGACCTTTTCTATAGTATCACAGTGTGGTATGCAACATGCAGAAGAGTGGCTATCTGATACTTAATAGAAACTTAGATTTTCTTTATATTTACTGTATTAGTTCATAGTATAAGCTCATTCTGTTAGACTGTATAAGTAATTTGACATAACTACTGTGCTAGCCATCATGTTTCTTAAAGGAAGTGAGCACGGAGGACACTTTTTTGCTGTTTTTACTTCACTTTTTTGTCTGTATAATATGGAATTGGCTCCAAATTCACTCCTATAACCG
>KN517810.1:0-20275 GCA_000787155.1 Scartelaos histophorus
AGATTAAATATAAAATTACAAATGTACCACAGTTACCGTATTAAACAACTTTTAATGATAATAATGTTTTTGCACAGATATGGAGATCACTATGAGTGGAACAAGGTGGTGACGTGCATCCATAACGTCTTCAGTCAGCAGAGATACCTGGAGCACTACGGGGAGGTCACCATACAAAACCTCAACAGCAGCGCCTGCACCTGCAAGATCACGTTTGTCAAGGTGAATGAATCAATCTCACTCTCTCTATGTTGCAAATGTAAAAGAAGTATCTAAAATATCACTCATGCAACCCTGTCTTCATTGTATTTTCAATTAATTAATATTTTTTTTCTTAATTAAATCTTTACATAAAAACAGTTACATAAATTCAGTGTTAAATAAGCTTTGGTTATCAAATTAGTATACTATTAGTGATAAGGTTAACAATTTAATTTCAAGACAGACAATATTTATATCTCAACAGAATATTACAGGCCTATAGAATGGGGTTCAAAGTGATAAAAGATTAACACAATTGCTATTAACAATTCAGAACTTCAATTCAGAACAGATCTTTTGAATGATCAACTCAAAATGGCACCTAGAAATAAGAAGTTAAAGGACATGAATTGGCCCAGTCAGTATACATGTATTTAGTTATTAACTGTAAATATCTTTTGATTTTGTAGTCTCGCTATTGGGGTTCGGACACAAACAAAAACGAGGTGCAGGGGACTGTGCTGGACGAGAGTGGGAGCGTTATTCACAGGTTTGGGGGTCTGTGGCACGAGGGCATCTTCTGTGATACTCTGCCCTCCCCCAAATGTGTCTGGAAACCAAGTGAGTACTTCTAAATCCTAAATATAAACTAAATCTAAACAAAAAAGTTATATATATTTCTACAGAAGGGTCCGCTGCCCACTCATTGAAAAAATGTATACTTTCCTTTTGGTTTACTGTCATTGAATAAATACTAGTTATATGTATTTCGCTCCATAATGAAAAGTTACAGGCAAAGCATCTTCATAGAGATGAGCTAGTGAAAAGTTGCATAGCGCAACTTCATTTGCAAAATATGACCCTGAGTTTTCTGTATTATTTCAGCAACCTCTGTGCTGCAGTTTGGGTCACAACTCTTTATTCACCAACAACTGTATTTGTATAAGAGAATTAATTATCAGCATATTTAAATACATTACCGTATTTTTTGGACTATAAAGTGCACCGGATTATAAGGCGCAGTATCAAATAATATGTCAGTTGTGTCATTGTCCACACATAAGGAGCATCGGATTATAAGGAGCAATAAGAGAAACAAAACCCGTGTCGGATAAATCAAACTTTATTCAGGTCATTTACAATAACTCTCAGTTGTAGCTAACACAAAAATACAAGTTTAACAGTTGGTGATTTGGGCATCAAACATGCCCGGATCCCTCTCAACATTGTTCAGTTTTAACACTAAAATACAAAACCTGAAATCTGCATGGTAATGGTGGCATTTTGGGTCCTTGTACAGCACACGGCAGAACTACCGGTATGTTGCACAGTCGCCCTATATGTGGCCAACATATTACTCCTCCTGACTCGCCCACTAATACGTTATTAGACTAATGTGGACAACATCAAATCGGTTGGAGGTTAAACACAACCAAAGGTCATACATAAGGCCACTGGATTATAAGGCCACTGTTGATTTTTGAGAAAATGTCATGATTTTAGATGCGCCTTATAGTCCGAAAAATACGGTATTCGTAGCATCATCTACTATGTTTAAGGGAGTGTCAGTGTAAAACATGGTGTAAAGACAGAAAGTAGCAGCACTAAAGTATTTCAGTGTAGTAATTGCACTATAGAACTGTAACTTACATTTGCAGTCTTATAAGCAACACAATCTGTACCCAGGACCCAGAATTTCCTGCCAAACCCTTGATGCCTTGACCCATTTTTTTCCATAGACCCACAGCCAAAGGATCACCTCTTGTATTACGGCTTCTCCTCTTTTGCGATGGAGATGAACGAACTGCCCCCAGAGCTGGAGCCTTTCCTGCCTTTAACCGACACAAGACTGAGGCCAGACCAAAGGTTAGAACATCTTTGGATTTGTTAATCTGGTTATTAATGTGTTATTATTATACAGAATGCTAGAATACCAGGGCACAGAGTTGGAAAATAAAGTTGACTCTGTCTGTGTGAACCTGGGTGATATTTCGTATAATTGTTTGTGACCCAAATGTGTCATCGAGCTCGCAAACTTTGTTACCTTGTTCTTTTCTTTATTTTGGTTGAATCTCTGAGGATAAAGCTGCAAATTGGTGACAAGTTTACAGAGTTAAATTTTTTGTTGCATTGCAGAAATATGGTTTGACATAGCCTAGATAAAATGATTAAATTACTACAGTTACTGCATTTTTCATAGTACTTTTTAAGCACTCCTATAGACAGTAATTTACAGCTGACATTTTAATTTGCTTTCCAATTTCCAATTGTCTAAATCTGGAACTAGCACAAGTTCTGACCTCTTGTGGCTGGTGTTGAATATTACATTTTCTTAAAAGTTTGAAACATGTTTTTATCATGAGACCTACACACTATTGCATATTGCAGTGAGCCGAGAACCCAAGAGGTAAAAAGTTACTAGAAAGTGTATGTACTTTGAGTTGATTTGGTCCTTTTTTTAAACAGAATGTTGGAAGAGGGCCTGGTGGACGAAGCAGACAGAAAAAAAGATGAGATCGAGGAACTTCAGAGGCTACGGAGGAAGGAGCTCGCCAAAAAGGGGGAAGAGCATGTACCTAGATTCTTCAAGTAAGTTCACTTTATCAAACAAACCTACGCTACACAATCACATTCAACTTCTGCAATACTTTCTATGCTATTTTTGTTTCCTATGCTGCTAAAAAATTGACATTTAACTTCATCTTTTTGCAGGAAAACCAGGGACCAGTGTGGGCGGGATGTGTGGGTGACCAATGGGACTTACTGGGATCTCAGAGAGGACCCGGGTTTTGCAAGTTTAGACTGTCTAAAACTTTGGTGACTTTATTTATCTGCATATTTAAAGGCCCTATATTACGCAAACCTGACTCTCGTGAGCTTTGAGGTGTGTTAGAAAGTAGCTGCCTCCTCAAACAAACCTGGAGTTGTGTTTTATTTCATTCACAAACGCTTGAACAAACATTTATTATTAGTCTTTCTACATCTCCAAAGCTCAAAATGGTCTGTTTCGCATTCGGTTTTCAAGTTAACAGCTCATTTTACCTTTCAGTTCAGTAGAGATCGTCAATTACAGGTCTGAAATCATCCAAATGATTCAAGTGAAGGTGTAAAAAGACTTCCTGTATCACCACATGACATCACAAGGTGGAACGGAGCCTAAATATGCAGAGTTTAAGCATGTGAATTAAACAAGACACAACTCCAGCTGCGTTTGTGATGAGGAAACATTATATATAAATCAGATTATAGTGTAATATGGGCCCTTTAAACAAACCTTATATGTTGAAATACAGAAAGCATTCATGATCCAGAGAAGGGGGGATATGCTCATGTGTTTTTAGACTATTCTTCTAACATTTAAACCATGACAGGTTCATGGGAAGCGTCTGCTAGTCAGATCAAAGTCATTTCAACTTACCATATATTGTAATGTTAAATGTTAAATGAAAAAAAAAAGATTCTCAACCGTGTGATTCTGTGTTTTTCTTTGTTTCAAGAAATCCACAGCTCTGGTATTATTAATTCATTTTATTAATAAAAGGAACAATACAATATACAGATGCCACTTTAAATAAATTACAGTTTCACTTCAAAAATTGCATCGTAATAAGCAATTAAATTAAAATATTTGCGTGATAACAACAATTCCCCTTCGTATAACCGCACATTTGAGTATATGTACAGCGCTCTCTTCTTTAACGGTGAATGAGAATATAATTGGCAGTTTTTTCTGGACATAAACAGTGCACATCGATCACTCACAAAAAATAACATGCGTCACACTTGACTTTACCCTGTTCTGTATTTACTCATTTACAGTTTAATTCCCTGATATTAAAGCCTGTATTTTTAAACGGAGTGAACAAAGAGGTAAAAAAACAAAAGATTTTTCAACACATTATATAAAAAGTATTGAATAATCTGCTGTAATAGTAGAGCCCACCAGCAGGGATTAGGCATTTATCAATTCAAAATCAGCGTTGATCCACAACACCCTGCATTTCTCCATCACCAGTGCATAATTCAGTGCATAATTAAATAACACTTAGATCCAATTTGCTAATTGCACTTTACATGTTCCTCAGATTTCTTAATTATATCGTATAATAGATAATACACAATCATACCATTCTCAGTATTTAAATGTCACACAATATTCAATTGCATTTTAAAATAGGGTATCAATATAAAAATTGACATTATAGAAGAAAAACAACTCATTTTAGTACCACTTCATAACTACACTTGATTTAGCCTTCATAAAGTATTAATAAACATATAGATAATTAACTTATACAGGCTAAGTAATCAGTTAAATGGGATATTAGCGCGTTAGGATATTAATTAAATAGTTACTAAGCATGAATTATTCTTAAAAAAACAGCAACTATATGTTCATAATGAATTAAGCCTTTGTTTATACTTTGTTAAGGTTAATTAAAGTGTAGTTATTTTAAAGTGTTACCACATTTTACAGTGCATACTCAAGGCTGATTGTCCTACACAATTCAAATTTAACTTTATGGCACATTTTGAACCCCCATCACCATTTGTTTGTCCTTTGCATTTCGTATAACCACTCATACACTACAAAGACCTATTTTATCTGACTTTTTTTTAGCTCTAGAACACGGTTATTTGCCCCCAGTGATGTCGGGGGCCGTTAGAGCACCTGCAGAGTGTGAGGGGCAGTTCTCTGATCGGGACCGACTCGTGTCACGTCACGCCGGAGTCGACGGGGGAGACGCCGGTCAGTCCGAGCTTCCTGTTTCTGTGCAGTGAAGGTGGCACTGTCCTCTTTATTTACCCACTAACGCAGCCTCTTTCAATGACCCGTTTTAACACCTGCTATTGGCACATGTGCTTTAATCTAGGAAGCGTCAAATGCAGAGGTTAAACATGGGAACAATAGTGCACCTTTGATTTGACACACATCCAATTGAAACTGATATTCTGACTGGATGTTAGGACTAAAGCAAAGATCTACTATTTAACTATTTAATATTTTACAGTCAGCATAAGGGGACCAGATTTTCCAAATTAAAAACTGGGACACACCGGGTTATGATGGTAGATGATGTAAGATGGAAGTAAAATTGTGAAAAGAGCACGTAACATTGTCCATCTCAACTCACTTGCGGATTAGTCATAATCTGATGCTTTTTTTTTTTTGCTTTATGCTCATTTTCAAGCACAGTTTTCTGTATTTTAGCTAAACAAATGGCAATATATTCCCCTCTTGATTGTTGGCGTGTATCAGATTGGTCAAAAATAGGGACTTTTTATTGAAAATGGTGACAAATCTGTGGTTTTGGATAAATCAGTGACAAATAAAATGTAAATAATCTGTAATCATAAATTGTAACATATTACATATTTGCATACTGCACTGATTAAGTACTTAAACCATGGAAATTTGTAAAAAAGCACAAGTTGACAGTGCATAAAGGGCAATAAAAGAAGTGCTTTTGTGTCCTAAGTGAACAATATTGCTCCAAAATTACCAGCCCAGAATTCCTGTATTAACCTTAAGTCTGTGCTTCTGTGCTTTGAACTTCAAATGCCTTTATCTGACCACTAGTGGGCGCCATTTTGCTTAGCATTTAGTCAAGTAGTTAGTCTGCAGTTATATGAAATGTAACACTACTGCCGCAAAATCAGGGGAACTGGGGAAATGAGCGTCTGCGTATTGTGGTAGTCAGAGCTGAAAATGTGTCAGTGGTTTTTGGGTAAAATGACAAGAGACAGATGAAACTACGGCTGAAACTACACAGACACAAATTTTGATGCATGAGGAAAAGACAGTTTCCTCAGGGCTTCTGTCAGGCTCAGAGATACAAATATAATGTTTTTAAATGTACACGTTTGGAAAGTCACAGGTGAGGTGTTTATGTGCCTCTAGGACAATGGGGCTTCTTCTGCTCTGTTTCAGTAAACTAACTCTGACATAAATCTGGAAAACTTATGTTAACTTTTGACACTTGCACAAAGAGTTCGATGGTAAAAATCAGTGGAGTTGCATTTTTAGCCTGGTCAGTCACTCCTAGTAATAATTTAATTTTACAAGCAAAACTACTGAAGAGCAACAAAATATAGGATAACACATTTAAAGTGAATTCATGAATTATTTTATCAAATTTTAAAGTTTAAAATGCAATATAAAATAACTATATTGTTAATTACTGTGGCAACTTTTCCAATTGTCCATCATTCATCATTCCAGACCCATAGATAGGACTTTGTGAATAGATACTGAGAGTAAAACTGGCCAGGCTAGTTTTGCAAATAGCACTTGGGCATGGCTGGTGTGAACTTGTATCACATTTGAGTTTGTGTATATAGGACAAGGGTAGACACCAAAATAGCCTCAGTTTCACGTCCTCAATGCGTGTAGTAGCCGTAATAGTCCGCATCACTGTTGTTCTCATCTCCAGCGCGAGAAGGAGGGGAGTTTTCAGTACTGGACGCGTACGGGGAGACCCTCCTTTTCTTATTGTCTGAGACCCCAGTTTCAAACAAACCCGAGTCCACCGAGTCTGCGGATTTGACCGAAACCGGATCTAACCACGATTCCCCTCTGACGCCGCCGTCTTTGGACTTATCCTGTTGCAAATGCGGAGGGTGGTGATCCAGCAGAGAAGAAGACGCGTGGAGTCTCGGGTTCCCGGGTGATATCGAGGAAGACGAAGACGAAGAAGAAGATGATATTGGTCTGAACCAGCCTAAACTCGGCGGAGGTTTACTTGAATGGCTTAGGAATTGGGGAGAGGGTCGATTTGCGCCCCAGCCTGGCGTGGGGGCCCCTGATACCGAAACGCTACCTGCGCCAAACGTGTGATCGGGGTAGTAGCTGAGCGGGTGATGTGCGGATGTTTGTAACGGGAAAGGCTTGTAGAAACCGTTTGAAAACTCCCCTTCGTACGAGGAGGCGAAGTCGAGGCGGTTCGGAGGTTGATACCAGCGGCTGTGGGGTCCCGGGCTAGAAGAAGAGGAGGGGTCTTTAGACTGCTGACCCATGCCAGCCAACGCGTCCCGGCTGAAGAAGCGGCTTTGGGGCAGGGGGCTCATATACTGATCCGTGAGATGGTAGCCCTGAGGGGGGTAGCAGGTGCCCGCCAACAGCTGCTGGTTTTCGGAGGGAGAAGGGGTGAGGCGGTCCGAGTCGGGAGGGGCGTATAAACTGTGAGGGAGGAGGGGGAGGGAGGAAAAGAAGTGTTATTTCCTGTGCAAAAAACTATCTATCAGCCATCTTGTACTCATCACACCTCGCTACCAACGCTTGTGATGTCCAAAATAGCACACCGGAGACAATACTTAAACTAGAAACGCAGTACAGTGACAAATATGTGGTATTACTATCAGTGAAAAATTATTCTGTAAATATTTAATTAATACGTAATTAATTTTTCATCCTCTCTATTGCATTTTATTTCTGAACAGACTGGATTAATCTTTTTAAAAGGTGCACTCTGTCACTTTTTATGGAGGGTTTCCCATATTACAGATTTTATTGAGATTGTAATCTTGATTTATTTTACATATATTATTTTATATATATTTATTTAGGCGATTATTTTTCTGTATTATTTGGAGGAAATTATTTTATATTACATTGGACTTATTTTATTAACAGTTCATGTTATTTATTATATTTATGTTGGGTACATTTCGTTTAGTTTTTCCACCGTGATGTTGGTTCCTATTGTTTCAGGGGAGCGCATTTGTGTGCGCACTAGAAGTTGCTGAATAAAGAGAGACACGAACGGTTCACTGTGCTGCCGTGTTGGTTAAGATACGAGGGTTACAAGATGTTATTGCTTGGCTTAAAATGTTCCACAATATGGCATTAAATTTTCAGTTTTCATTGAGACAAGCCAATGACACCACCAGGCCAAGTTAAAGGTCTGATCTGTTATCTTTATTAATAATCTGTCTACATTTCTAAAGCTCAAAATGCTCTGTTCCAACTAGTGATTTCACAAAGCAGGAGTTTTGGAGCTTTTTTTTTACAGCTGAATTTGAAATCACCATGGCAATTCCAAGGCTGAAATTACCCAAATGATTCTAATGAAGGTGTGTAGAGTTTAAAAACACAGTGGAGTATTTCCTGTATTACCACATTATATCACATGGTGGAACAGAGTGTTTTCTGTTGGAGAACTCAGCCTAAATATGCAGGTTTGTGTGTTAAACATGAATGAAACAAAACACAACTTCAGGTGTGTTTGTACAATAATGTAGATCTGAAAATATTGTAATATGGGCCCTTTAACATTATTTTTGCCATAGCTTATACTGTTATTTGACTGACAAAAATATGTCACATAGCGAATACCAGAGAATACCACAAAACAACAAAAGCCATGACACTTATTAATGACTTGACTTTACTTACGTGTCGTAATTGTCTCGGAAACCTTTAGCGAAGGGGTTATGGTCTATTTTCAGCTGAGTGATCTGTGTAGTAGGAACAGGAGGAGGGTAATGACAGACGCAGACACAGAGGAGGCATAGGAAAAAGACAGAAACAAGAGAGGTCACCAAGCAATAATTAATCATCATACTGTGCTATTTTTATCACCTTACATATATATTAAAGCATATCTGAAACTAGAGTGTAGGTTTAAATATTTATTTGTGATTTATGAGGGGTACGAGGTTTCATGGTTTCATCGTGTATCTATGTCTATAAGTAAACAGCAGAGGTTATTCGGGGTGAGGTGACACTTAAATGAACTTGGAGCATGAACTTGGAGCCGTGTGGACTGGGAGATGTGGAAATTTAAATTAGTTTTAATGCATTATTGACTGTAGCATGCATTAACTGCAGTCTCTATGTTAACACAGCAAAGGCATGAATCATTCAACTATAGCCTTATCAAAGTATAAGCCTTAAGCAGAGTTGAAATATTACATAAACAGTCTATGGCAATTTGATAATAACACTGTAAAAGAACAACAGTTGGAATGAATAATAAATAACATGAAAATCAGTAAAAGCATGTGTTAAATAAAATAAATCAATCTGTTGTTGTGATTCTGTGCCTTTAATGCAGATATTTATAGTATATTTAAAGATACTCTGTCTACTTCCCAGCCCACTCCTCCTATTATTAGTCAGCTCCAGCTCTGAATGATTGACAGGTGGATTTAGCCAATAACAGTGAAGAGTGAAGCCTCAGAAGAAGCAGGTTTGATTATCTTTAAGTAACGCAAACATTTTGAACTTAAAAACTGGTTTAGATAACACAATGATAATTAAAAACGCATTTCTTTAGGCAATAGAATGTAATTTTCCAAACCAAATAGTAGTATAATAGTATAATAAGTATAATAGTAGTATTCCCTTGATATAATAAGATGATCTAATGATGCTCATCAGTGACTCGCTCAGGTTCTGGAAATAAAAATTCCATACATTTTTCCCACAGATTTCTTGAACTCATCGCTAAAGGCAAAGCAGCTACGAGGTAACTTATGTTCATAACACTGTTGTTTAAAGTTCAAAAAGGGGGTTTAAAAAGCAAGATTATGCAAAATGTTTTAATAATTTGGCCTTTTTACAGATTTGAACTAAAATTATAGGCCTTGTGGTTAGTTAACATGTACATTTTTTAGCAATTTCGTTTCCGGAGCCGTGGTCACTGTTGAACTTCTATATCAACTGAGGAAATCCCCAGCTGGCGTATTTATGTTTTATTTATTTAATTTATTTATTTTTGTTATTAGTACTAATATGAATTCAAAGATTGATAACAATTTTAGTATCAGTCAGTATTTGATATTGATTTTTGACAACCCAACTTTAAAGGCCACAGCTGCTTAAATTGTGACAAACGATTAGTTTCAAATGACTTATTACACTGTTGATTGTTGGTAAAATGGGCCTTAAGTTGTGTTGAATAGTTTGACGGTGTCTGCAGTGACTTACATCTGCGTTTTGATAAGCAGTGACGGCGATGAATTGTGTCTCAGGAAACACAAATGTTTGGGCCTTGGACGAGAGGAAAGGGTCCTCAGATCCGTCCTCCTTCACCTCCATGATGTGAAGACGAGGCTGGTACTTGTGAAGCGACTGCAGCACCACCATCTGTATGACAATGAGGAAGTCATGTTAAAACACATTAAAATATCTCTGGTGCAGGTTTATTTGCAATGTAAAGCTGCACTATGCAACTTTTCCCGGCGTGTGCTCTGCCAACTACTGGTTTACATAGAATATATTACATTTAAGTAATTTGATTGATCAGGGACAAAACTTTATAAAAATATCTATATTATATCCTGTTTACGCCTCATATGGGGATGTTATTGCTTTGCCTGGGATGTTCCGCATTATGGCATTAAAGCTATCTTGCATTTATTCAATTGCAGGTGCTTTCATTGCAAAAAGAACACGCATTATAACTTTGAGCAGAGTTGCCTCTTCACAGAACTCACTGATAACTTGGCCTGGTATTGTCTCCTACTTGTTTCCATGAGTTTAAAGCTATAAAGTGGAACATTTAAGAAAAGAAAAGGCAACATCTCCAAGGTAATATGGTTCACATGATCACATACCTACACCAGAAAAGTTACACATGAGGAAGTTAAATGAGACCAGAAAAGTTGTGCAGTTTATCTTTAGTAATGATTCTAATAGTATTATTTATGTATAATTATGTATAATTTACTATATAATGTCATTCAGGGTAGTGAATTAAACACTTTACGTTCTCCATTCACACATATACTCAGCAGTGGTGGTAAACTGTCCTGTTTTTGGCAGAAAAGAGGCTGCCAATCTGTGTCAGTCAAACCACTCACCCACTCAGTAACACACATACACACAAGTATACACTGGTTTGGCAGAGGAACTTTCTGTATTTGGCGCTTTAACTCACATCCAATAACTATTCTGATATTCAATCCAATACACTTTATTTATATACCACATTTAATAAACATGACTAAAGTATATTCACTTTAGAAATGACAAATATATCTCCTACTGTATTGTCTTCAAAAAGTTAATGCATAAAAGAAAACCAAATGAACATTTTTGGATCATTTTCCAAAGTGCTGCATGGATAAATTCAGACAAAAAAGAGAGTAAAACACTAATAAAAACAATACATAAAGCTAAAAATATTGTAGTTCCCTGGTTTAAAGACTGAACTTGTGCCTAGATTACAAAAAGCTCAATCTCTATTAAGTTAAAATGGCTTAAATTAAGAGCATTTGACTTCATTTCAGTAGATTCAACTTGACAAGTAAAAATCAGTGGAATAAGTGTGCAACATTTGAGTTTCTTATTTTGAGTGCAGAGTTGTTGTTTGTATAGCAAGATATATTTTCATATATTTTAAGTACAAAAAGTTCCACTGGTAGATATTTTTACTTGTGAAGTGAAATTTACAAATTGACAAAACTTTCTTAATTCAAGTAATCTTAACTTAATATTAATTTGAGTTTTTGCAGTGTTTATGCAGTATGTGTATATTGTATTTGCCCAGTTTAAAGATCAAACATGTGCCTGTGTGCAGTATATGTTATATATATGTTATGTAGTATATGTAGTATGTGTTACCTGAGCCACATTGTTGGTGCTGCCCTTGTTGTTGGTGAGTTTGAGTTTGCTGAAGGACACTTCCTGTCTCATCCAGTGAGCTCCAGTGTTGGGCGAGTCTGGGTGCATGTACGTCCGGTTTCCTGCAAGAACAATTATACAGGCAGAATATACGCATTAAACATTGGTGAAATTTCAAATATTTTTCAGTGAGAATAAACGTAATAGGCCTATTATAATGTATTATCATTCCTTTTTTTAAACTGGCATGTTATAGGTCCAATATTATGTGAAATTGACTTTTGTGAGCTTTTAATCATGTTATAATGTTGTTACCTCCTCAAAAACATACCTGGGGTGTTTGAGTGATTTAGTCTGTCTCATAGACCGTATAAAAGGATATATATATACGGTCTATGGTCTGTCTACATCTCCAAAGCTCAAAATACTATGTTCGAACTTGTGATGTCATTAAGTGGGGGTTTTCAAGTTAACAGCTTTAGCTTTAGAAGAGACTGGCAATTCCAGAGCTGAAATCATCCAAATGATTGTAGTGAAGGTGCATTTAGTTTAAAAACACAGTAGAGTGCTTCCTGCAAGGTGGACTGTTTAGAGTTCAAGCTAAATATGCAGGGTTTGTGTGTTAAACAAGTGTGAGTGGCACAAAACATAACTCCAGATACAGTATCTTTGTGATGAGGAAACAGCATTATAACACGGATCAGAAAATAGTGTAATATGGGCCACATAAAGTAAGACTCTTCTTGCATCTGCACATTAGAACACTTTTTAAATACATCATCATTATCTAAACTGAGCAAGCTAAATGAAAACGATCACTACATGTAATCCCAAAATGAAACTTAACATTTCGTTGCAGTTTTTTCTAAATATTACATTTCTATATACAGTGCTATTAAAAAGCATGAGAAAAAAACTATCACCACAATGACCCAGTAACCTCAACCCCATTTAAATCTCTACTGAACATTACAGTACTATTAGGTGTAATTGTGCAGTTGCTTTACCACAGTTTCCACAAACACCTGAAAAGTGTGATGACACCTTTCTCTTTTAATTTCATTTGCAGAGATGATGATCAAAAAATCTGAGACAAAATTGTGAATGTTGGTTAACCTGCTCACGGCAAATGTGTGAAAAAATAGAGACAGAAAAAGAAAAAAATCTAATATTTGACAGACTATAATAATGGATTTAATCTGTGGTTACAGTGACATGAGCCAAAAGGCAAATAGCGGAAGAGTAGTAGAAGTAGAATTGGTTAGTGTAAATTATGTTCAAAAGTACTTTTACCTGATGGCAATATATAGTAATAATATTCATTGTGATGATTCAGGTCTCATTATAAAAGTCAGAACTAAAAACTAATGCACATGAACATTTTATTAGTTAAATCACAAACTCATAACTCAAATTTTACTCAAAAAATGTAAACCTGGTGCACTTTTCTTTTCTTTTTTTTTCTTTTTTTTTTTTTTTACTTATTTACTTATATACTGTTTCCTTGCACCCATTTATTTGGTTTTGGTTACGTCTGCTTTTCCAATACTTTTCTGAAATTGATTTAAGACTATACAAAAGGACAGTATTGCACGATCTCTGCACATTCAAGAAACACTCACACCCCCTAAAGTTTTGCAGGCGTGATTTAAACTTTATCTACCATGTGGAAATGAAGGCTTTTCTTTATTTTATACTTTTTGCGTGCCTCAGTCTTTTTCCATTTTATATTTCAGACACATTGGATGTTTTGCTTTTAGTGACACTGACCCATGTATATTCTTATAAATACGTTGTTCTTGTTGTGTGTACCTGGCATGTTTCCTTCTGCCTTTCCACACTGGACCCACTTGCCGCCCTGGTACCTCCAGTGGTGCTGATCGGCCAAAACCACATCCACATAGACGTTATAATGAGCGGAAGGATCCAGAGCGCTGATGTTAAAGCTCAAGAACGGAAACATCCTCCTGCAAGAAACAGGCACTCAAGTCAGAACATACTCGATGTTTAATTCATGCGACATTTACATATTAAAAAGCTTGTATTATGCTATTTTCAGATCTATGTTATAATGCTGTTTATGGCTAAAAGAGTCAATTTGGGGTAATATAGGACCTTTAAACATAGCAAAGTGGGTTAATGAGGAGATTGTATTGCTGACTTCCATATACACATAACATGGCATATTACATAGTAGTATTTTTTCTTTAGTATTTTTATTTATTTATCGTATGGGGTCAACTTTCAAATCTCATTGCAGGTAACATATACAGCCCAGAGATTATCTATGTAACTTCTCGAGTTGGGGTCCTGAAAGTTTGGTTTCATTGCTTAAAAACCCCTCGAAACACATACAATCCTACTAGAAGCTCTCCTCTCCATAGATCTGACCTGTAATATAGCCCGGTGGCATCTCCTGCTTGTCTCCGTCAAGATTTAAATGCAGAATGTTGGACAATCGAAGTAGTTACATCTTCAAGAAGACAAACAGGTGATGGACCCGATAAAAATATTACATAGTGAATCTTTACATACAATTTGAATAAGAAAAAAGCTACTTAAAAGCTACACACTTTTCCATAAATTCAAACAATACACAGGTTTTACAGAAATCTCCAGAATATTTCAAGCTATATTTGATATTATATTATACTATGATGTGTGAGCTACTGTGTCCTAATAATTTCCCTTGTGGATCAATAAAGTTTATCTAACCTATTTAGGGATTTTTAGATCAACTATTAGCACAATTTACCTGCCATTACAACAAAACAAGGAAAATAGGAATTCATATATTATAATTTTTTTTATTTAGATTTTATTTTGAATATATTTGGGCATTGGCAGTAGAGTGAGGCAAACAGATATTATTGATTTTAGACACTTCCTTTCTGCACAGACAGGAGCGGCGTAGATAAAGTGGGATGTTGGAGGCAGGGTGACAGGGCGCGAGAGCAGGTGAATATTTAATACAGCTCTTAATAAAAGATGCCCGGCCGTGCGCGCTGATTGGGGCTTTACATGTTGGACTTATTTTGATCCCAGACTCCTTCAGTGAGAGGGGGTAACGGGGAGGTCAGGAAAGCCCATGGGTGCACAGCTGGGTGGCTCAGAGTTCAGAGACATAGATACCTCCTCTGTACTACCAGGAAGCAAATACTGCAGAAAATACTACTGAAATCAAGCAGTATATTTAATGTATTTTACCATTACTAATACAACATAAATTGCTTCTGTTGCTGTGTCCTGACTTTCATACTTAAATTTGCACTGTGTGACATTTCGATTGGACGGTCCTCCACCTGCTGTCTCCATGGCGATGCTATTGCTTTGTCTGGAATGTTCCACAGTGTAGAGTAAAACATCTCACGTTACATATTCACAGAAGGAATGATTGTATTTTTAAGCGACGGAAACACCCGTAATGAAAATATGCAAAATGGAAACGTTTAAAGTCGCACCGAGGAACATTCCAGGCGAAGCGACATCGCCATGGAGACAAGCAGGTGCCCAACCCTCCACCAGAAAAGCTGCACCGTGCGTCTTCTTCAGCACATTCAAATAACTTTTCCATTTTTTTCCCTTTCTCTTGATATACTAATTAGATAAATTAAGTACAGTTATAAGGGTCTAATTGATACTAAATCCTCAGTGTGGATTAGACTTAGATTTAGACAATTTAGACAAGAGTACTGGCCTTTTTGTTTAGATTATACCAGGGCTGTCGACATTTTTTTACACATATATTAGCATAACAGACTGGTGGTCATTCAGATGGATCCATACCTTTACCAGAGTCACTGTACTTTTAAAAATACTTGGAGCATTTAGAGTCAGATCGAGTAGAATTAGTAAAAATTTGGGTAGTTTGAACACCCACTGGATCATACACACAGTATTAAAAAGTCGAATTATGTTATTTGAAACTTGAAACTACCGCTTCATAACATCACAAGTTGGAACTGAGTTTTTTGAGTGTATTTTTGATGAGGTAATAATATTTTAACATTACTTAAAGTACTCAAGATGTGTGCAATATAGGACATTTAAACAGATTGTGCAAAACTGTGATCTCATTTAGATAATATGTATTGTTCTTAAGGTTATGTGTTAATTAATTGACAATAGGCATTTGTTGCACACCCCAAATCTTGAATTCCCCTCAGGGTCAATAATGCATCTCTTTGTCTGTCTCAATAGCGATAACATTAAACCCACAGTGAAGCGTACGGCTACAGTAACATGAACTTGTGCTGCACTCTGGATCTATATGCGCTTTAATGAACCAGGGCAACAAATTTAGCTTCTGACCTGTCAGTTTTACCCCAACGGCTCCTGAGGCTACGAGGCATCTGACTGGAAACTTTAGTCATGTGACCCGACCAATACCCGTTCAAGTAATAGTTACATCACAGCATCAACAATACACAGAAAACATGATATTACAATTACCTGCAACTTTAGTCATTCAGCAATAAATATATACCTCCCAGAATGGATATGTAAATTAAAAATGCCATAATATTATTTTAAAGCTCTCTGAACACTCCAGTATCAGCATAAAGGGCATCTGTGTGTTTCTTAATTTGAGCTGGTTTCTTTTTTTGCAAATATTATAAATTTTGATATATATTTTAACCAGATTTGGCATTAAATATGGCTTCTGGACAAACTAGGGTGAAATAAATGTTTAGCAATGTGCCTAAAGCTCACACTTGTGTCCACCAAAATGAATCTAATTTATATTCAGTGGTTCTCCCTGAAGCTTGTTGGTCATTTAGTGGTGCAAAGCTACTGAGGTGTGTAAATACTGAAGTTAGAGGCTACAGCTAACAGGGTAATGCGAGAAATCCTGCAGGGGATGTTCTTTTAGGTTCTGACAGAAAAAAAAAATACTTTGGAAAGAGATTGCACTGAATGATGGCTGTGTTCTGCAATCTGCATTTATACTTTTAGAGTTGGTATAAGCCAAACTTGTGGATTACAAAGGAGGTTTTTTCAAAATTAGTAAAGTAGAAACTGATTTTTGAACATTTTTTGTGGTCTCAGACATTTGGTGACTGTGCAAAATCAAACTGAGAATCTCTGCAGACTTTGAAGCAGAGCGTGGCCCCATTTGGCAAGAAAACTGAAAACCGAACGCCGTCTTAGATACAAAAACTACATTACGGCCGCGCATATAAGTTTATGAGTAACAAATGTGTAGCTGTTGGCGTATTAGATTTGAATCCAGCTTTATATTGAGTTTCTACGTCTCTATCCCCGTAGTAAAACAAACCGTGCTCACAGTTTTCCCAGTTGGGTCTTTTGGCTACGCGGCGAGATCCGTTTTACAATCAATCATAGTTCTCATAGTGAAACACAAGCACGATGGCAGATCTTTAGTGCCACAAAAAGAACAGGTGAAAAGGCTCTTCTTCCAGCGCTAATACAAGTGAAAGCAGAAACTAGGCCCAAGCAAAGGCAGCTCCACCTACACTCATGGAAACGCTGAATAAATGAACGTTTAGCAAAGGGCTTGTTACCATAATTACTTTATCTACTTACGCTGGAATATACTGCAAGAGGATGGGGGCTGGATTAAATAAATTCCTCTTTTTCTCACTTCTTTTTAGGCATTTTTTCAGTTGTTGTTCTTGTTTCTGTAGGTACTGATGTAAATATGGATGATACTGTGCCCAAAATATATACATGAATTAAAAATATATAATAAATAACCCAGTAAAATCTAGGTCAATATTTACTGTAGGCACTTTATGTCTTTTTGACCCCAGTCTCTTGCTATTTTTGTCACTTGTTTTGTATTTTATATTACTATGTATATTTTTTGTATATGTATGTATATTTTTTTGTATATGTATGTATATTTTTGGTATATGTATGTATATTTTTTGTATATGTATGTATATTTTTTTGTATATGTATGTATATTTTTGGTATATGTATGTATATTTTTTGTATATGTATGTATATTTTTTTGTATATGTATGTATATTTTTGGTATATGTATGTATATTTTTTGTATATGTATGTATATTTTTGCTATTATATTAGATTGTGAAGTGTGAGCTACTGTGTCCAGATAATTTCTCTTGTAGATCAATAAAGTTGTGGATCAATACATTTTTCTGTACAACAATAATGAATAGTTGAATAAATGACTTCTAAGACTCATTACAGACACAAACTAACCGTTAGTGTGTTTAATTTTTCAGTTTAAATGCTTAAACTATTGTATATTTGTATTTTGTCAGTGGCAATATTATCATTTATCGTCTATATTTTCTTCAGGCTCGAAACCAGTAACTACGATTATCAGTTTCTATAGATTAATTGATCATGGTGTGAGTTTTTAGGAGAAATCATAACTTATATGAGGGGAAATCAAACAAAACACAACAAGGGAGACATTTACATGTGTGGGCGGCTCAGAGACAACACAGAGATGTGGCCTCACATGCAGATACAAGCAGATCCGTGGTTAAAGTGGTGGAGCACTGCAGAACTACAGTAGCGCTAAAAACTGTTTGACACTTTACTAAATGTGAGAAATGTAGCCACAAATGTAAAAATATGTAAAAATATCCTAAATATTTATACACTATTCTGTTAAAGACAGGGAGATTGTTTTATCTCCTCCAGTCACTGTAAAGGTTTACCTCATAGTAACGGATTGTGAGTAACGCAATAAAAAAACTCCTCAACTTTTCTGATGGAGGGTCCACTACTTACTTGTCTCCATGGCAACGTTATTTCTTTCCCTGGAACCTTCCTTGGCCTGACTTCAAACATCATTTATTCATTACGGGTGTTTCTATTGCTCAAAAATATAACCATTCCCAGGGGCGACTTTTCACAGATCTGAACTGCAGTGTAGTCTCCCTGGTGACAGATAAGGTTTAATCTATACTGTGGAATATTCTAGACAAAGCAGCAACATTTTCATGTAAACACCCACTAGAAATGTTACACACTGCACCTTTAAAGACTCAAAACAACATATTTCATAAACATAAAATGTAAAAATACTGTTCAATTAAAACATCTTTTTAGACAGTAGTTTATATTATTATTATTATATTATATTTTGTAACTCATACAGAAGTAGTGATGCATTTATTTTACTCTTCTTCACTTGAAAATTGTATAATAAATGGGATAATTTGAGTGTGTGGATATGGTCACCCAAATATTGTGCCTTTTCAAACTAAAAAAGTGTAGAAGTGTAGAAATCTGCTCGAATGACGCGAGTGTTTAGTGTTCTGGGTGAGATGCAGAGGTGGTGACATTTAAAATATCAAAATCAGATGTGTGGCGAGGGGGAAGAGAACAGATTACAGCCCCAGTGGAGAGATGGAGGGGTGGAGGGGTTTCTTCTACATGAGCGATCAGTGATTGGGACAGACAGGAGGCTTTTTTTTTTCCCAAGAACAAGAAGAGCTACTCTGGTATATTTGAGCAATTTTAATGTAATTTCACGTAAAACCCCAGATTTATTTTAATAATTATACTAATAGGCAAATATACTTTAAATACAACATAATAATCAGGTATTTCTCTGTCAGAATGATACAAAATCCCCAAAATTATCCTAAAAAAAAAATGCATTCTATAGAGCTTGCCTTTCCACAGATCTGACTTGTCATTTGATCTGTTTCCATGACAATAAGTTTAATGAGCAATGCCTAGATCTATCAGATACTATTGACTTCATTTTATTTCATGATAAGAGGAAGCGCTGGTCAGAAGTGGCACTATTTTCTGTGAAGAACGACATACATCACCAGCTGAACAGGATGTCATGCTGTCAAAACGCTAAAATAGTTGCAGTTCTGCTTTCATGATGCAAAAAAAATCAAAAGACTAAATATTTGATCTTTCTTATCTTCATATATAGTTCCTGAATGTCGTAGTTGTATCTCGTGAGTTTATATTTTTATCTATGGAACACCCACTCTAATCTCTCTATGACTCTTGGAAATAAACCCGTTATTAGACATTCATAAAGGGATTCATTTCGTTTCCTCTTTCAAGGTAATAATATATGCATGAATACTAGTGTAACATGCTGCTATAAATGTTGTCTTGTGTGTTGGATGGTGCCATTTTTTCTGTCATTGTATTTCTCTGAGTGAAACTTGAGTGTGTGCTCAGCGAAGGAAGACACACGCGGGTAATCCAGCAATGTCTCAAGACAAGCAGTTTACTAACAACTTTCTAATTGTATGAGCTCTTTTTTATATGTGTTACATTTATGTTCACCTGTCTAGACAACTCTTCACCCCACATGAACTTTGATCATCTTAAACGTTTGGCTGGTCTAAGGCGACAAGGCCACCTACACAGTGCCTCTCGGTGCAGATGTGGCTATGGGCTACTCCTTTATGCTACAGCCGTCTGTCTTTCTCAGCTTTAGATTTCAAAGCTCAGGTGTGGTACAAGCACAAAACATCTGAGAGATCTGACAGGCAGAGCAGCCATCCTCTGCTGCTGGTGCAGGCTGCA
>KN517810.1:21424-38293 GCA_000787155.1 Scartelaos histophorus
GCAGGAATGACCAGGCTGGTGTGTGATCCACAGGCCCCAGTGTGAGTGAGGCGCAGGGACGTGGGAGCGGAGCGTGACGCGAGGACGGAGGCGTCACAGCTTTTCTCTGCTCCTGATGCAAAGTGTCACCTTAAAGGTTTAAAGCGCATCTTTGACTAGGTCTGCCTTTTGTTAAAGTACAATGTTTAATAAAAACAAGCTTTTTCAGAATTAGCCAACAGTTTTCTCCCGTGCGTCCACAAAATAAGAAATTAATACGAACTAAAGATCTGAACGATGAATGACCAAATATGTTCAATATTTTATTTAATTCTTGTGCGAAAATTGTGTCATTTTTATTTCCCCAGCCGTCTGCCTCTGTGTTACATCTCAGAACTGATCTATGATGATGCCAATCGTAAACTATACGCAGTTTGTAATTTGCATACAAATATATTATACATTTTAATTTATCAATCTCAACTTCAGAGAATCTGCTGCTCTTATAAATAGGCCCAGTGTACGTGGGAAGTAAGAAGCTGCTGTTTGGACTGAATTAAACTGCACATAACTTTTGGAAAAGCAACTAACTGAGGAGAATCTAAACCCTATGATCCTACAGCTCTTGGAGCGTGACTTTTGCCTCTTACCTGCCCTGTTTGGTGATGATCATCTCGGTCTGAAACTTGTGGAACTTGGCCCATAGCGGGTAGTTATTGAGCAGCGCCTGCGTCTTTCCGCAGACCTGCAGCCCCGGCAGCGGGTACAGCGGCGGCCGCTGGAAGCCGTGCTGGAAGCTGGTGGAGTATTCGGGAGAGGACGGGTGGTAAACGTCTTTGCCCCCTGTGGAAAACCCGTCACCCGGGGTCGGAGCGGGGATGTACCCCTGCCCGTGTGCCGCTATCCCACTCCTGCGCACGTCTCCATACGGGCAGCTACTGAGGGACTGCGCGTAAAACCGGGTGGGCTGTCCCCCGTAGCCACCCACAGTTGTTTCTGAGTGAAAGGGCAAAGTCAGCGCGTCCTGTCCGCCCTGGACTCCGTCCGTGTAGTAAAAGCGGGGCTCCTGGATGCCCATCTTGAAGTCGCTTAGGTCCTTCCCGCCGCGGTGCAGGTGAATGTCAGCCGGACTCTTCCCGAAAGTTTGTGTTTCAGTCCCATTCAACATGCTGAGGTAAAGGTTCCCGCCTATGCCGCCCATTTGCAGCTTCGCCTTACCTTTGACACTAATGGCATAAGTTTATCGTCCAGCGCAACACTCAGAGAAGCACTTTATGTCACTACACACGCCGCGCTCTGTGGGACTCTCACTCCTCACTGTTCACTTCAGTTCAGACACCGCGTCACGTGGTGCCTGATGTCCGGCTGTTATTAACTCTGTCCTGCTTTGAGACAGTGGTGAGTCCGACACATGTCCCACTGAGTGATATATACATTTGTACGTGGTGATATTTTGGAGGTGTGTCTGCGGCCGAGCGGCGCAGCGATAGGCTCCAGTTCTGACAGAGCCTGCCCCTGGTGCAGCGCGGCTCTGAGTCAGGGCACCTACACACAGCTTATTTGTGAAGTGATCCAACATGCACAACTATTAGGAAATATCTCAACTAAATGTAGATCCGGGTATCAAGCAAAACCCTTGTAATATTTAGATTAAGAATCAACCCGTGTGTAAATCTTTAATACTGCCTCTATTCCTCTCATTTATTGTTTCAGCTCAGTTAAATACTGATAAGAAAATAGCAACAATACATTTCTTATTTGTTGTATAAAAATACATTTGATGTTATTTAACGGCAAAAACGAGTGAATAATCACATAATAAAAGACAAGCAAAATAGCCAAACACGTAACAGTAAAAGTGCACTGTGCAGGGGTCTGCCACCTGCTTGACAAAAGCATATGATCCTATGGAAATAGGTTGAGTTTCATATTTAGTCAAATGTCTGTGCACTTGCTCATTTTCACAAAGCCTGTCTCTGATTTTAAGTCTCTGTGTGGGGCACAGTCTGGCATAGTCATGTGGGATGGACAGAAACCACTGTGAAGTGTGTCAAGGTTCATCTCAGCTCTTTAAGGCCTCTTATCTTGTTTGGTTTGTCACTTTTGGCCAGGGTATAAAAGCTCGCCCTCTGGTATTAATACATGTGCTGCAAATATAAGCACATGCACAGATAATAATAAGAGAAATCCCTCCAGCACAGGTATGACATGGTTATACCCCTCAACACTGTCACAGCCCTAATCTCATCTCATTTCCTGTTTCTCTCGTAGCAAGGTGAGCTCACAAGGGCAACGCTGAAGTCATCTGAGTTGACACTGGGATTGTGAGAGTGGCCACAGAACAGGCCCTTGCTCCCGTCTGCCCCGAGCCTCTGGACATCACCTTCAGAGGGACAATCAAGTCTCATTTACTGCTACTAGTGTCATTAGCTGGTCACATGTACGGATTTATATGTGCAAGGATGCGATAAGCCCGGGTCCCCAGTGCCAACAGCCTGGAACACACAGAGAGTGGTGGTAATAGTATTTAAAGGTGCATTGTGTAACTTTTCTGGTGGAGAGTCTGTGAAATGCTTTTCTCCGTGGAGATGTTATTGCTTCTTTTGTATGTTATGGTATTAAATCTTTCTGTTTTCATGGAGACCAAACTAGGACTAAGTTACAGGTCAAATCAGCAGAGAGGCAGAATACTTTTTTTTTCATCATACTGTGGAACATTCCTGACTATCCATAGAAACAAGCAGGACACGGCCCTCCAACAAAAAAGTTACACTGTGCACCTTTAACTCTTGGAAATAAACATGATTAAAATATACAGCACTTCTGGATTTTAAAAGTAATACAATAAAAGTATTTACCCGCTTAGCAGAAAGGAATCCCATGATGCCATTGCACAATCCTCATCCACCATATCAATAAGTTTAAACACTTAAAATAACTAAATAAATCATTAAATAAAACAAATAAAAAGAAAAGTTTATGGGTCAATCAAGAACAAGTCAGGTCTAAACCAAAACTGAACCAAGACTAAATCATTTCACTTTGACATTGCCTATAAAACTTAAAGGAGCACTGCTTAACGTTGGTTTGCAAAGAATATTCCAGTGTATGGCATTAAAACCATCTTCACCGAGACAAGCAGGTATTTTAGAAGTATTTTTGAGGTATATAAAAACCTATAGTGACCGAAATGCTACAGATACCCTCAACGCTAATGGAAAATTCTACTAAACTAATGATATCTCCATGGAAACAAGCAGAAAAGTTACATAATGTACATTAAAAAACGCTCCAACTGACACAATAGCGCTGAAATAAAAGCTAAAAGCAGAAAATGATGAGACAATGAGACAATTCCAAAATACACGGTGTCTACTTAGTATTGGAGGGTCGGCAAACCAAAAGCTCGCCCTCTTGCATTGTGAGTAAGTCTATCCGAGCGTGAGAAGTTATAAATAGTGGATTGTAATCTCCCTCACTATCAAAGACACAGCGGCCGAGCGGCACTGCAACTGGACCCCGATGTAAAATCTTGATGCTTGTACGAGAATGCAGTTAAAGGGAGTGTGCGCTGGTCTGAGGTGCTACTCCAGAGGGCCCGTGGATTACATGTGATAGACGGGTCCATCCACGCACGTCTTTATTATCCACATCCCACCGCTTCATTTCATCCGAGCCGGACTTGTCACTGAAACTTCATCACGGAGTTGACAGATAAAATATTATGGCTTGATAATAATAAATTCTATACTATATACGCATGATAGTCTGCCAGGCCTATTGTTAATATATATATTTTTTATATTTAAGCCCTCATAATCAGCTTTGTCATGTAATAAAGTGTACGGATTGTCTATATTACGCAACAATCAGGCATAATAACTTAAATTAAACAAGCATAATGTGTATTGTCATTTCTCTATCATAACACATATGACATAACTCATATTGCATTTTTAAAATACTACTATTACTATTTTTTTAATGCAGCTTGCTCTATGTTATCAAAAACCTACCTGGAGTTATGTTTTGTTTCATTTGCACATGTTTAACACACAAATCCTGCACGTTTAGGCTTTGTTCTTCTCTCAAACTGAAAATTCTTCACCTTCTGATGACACGTGGTAAAATCATTTGGATCATTTCGACCACTGAATTGCCGGTTTCTACCGAACAAAAGGTAAAAGTAGCAGCGAACTTGAAAACTACTGCTTCGTGACGTCATAAGGTGGACCCCGAGGTGAGGATTTTGGACTCTGGAGATGTAGACAGACTAAGATTACTCAAACATATGTGAAGGAAACGAAACACAACTTCATGTTTTTGAGGAGGTAAAGTGGCTCCAAGCTCAATTTTGCGTAATATATAACTTTTAAGGACCAATTCTCCTCTCGCTGCTTAATATACCTCAGATGACATGATGAAGAGATAATCTGGTATTCCCCTCACCTGTCAGTAGTCATAATTTTATGGCACATCGGTGTTCCTTAACCGGTCCCTCTAATTCTGAAGTTCACAAGCCCCAAGTGAAATCCAACCCAGTTTTCTCTAACCAATATCATGTCTGCAATGTTCACTATGCAAAAGTTATATACGGTTGTTGTAAAAAGTCACATATTTGTAATTTATTCATAAAACATCACAGGACATTTGTACAAACACTGAAAATGTGAAGTGTGTGTTATCTGGTTTAGTCACTCAATAGTGTTTTATAGTTTTCAGAGACCCTTGGCCACATACCCCCCTTTGGACCATAAATATCGGTGTCTTGACATTGCTCCGATGTGGGTGGGCATGGCAGGCCTGTCACAGGGTTCACAAATCAAAGTCAGAGTACAGGCTGAACTACAGTTTTCATTTCAGCTGAACCCTAACATGAGCAGGCCATTTAAAAATATGACATTATCATCAACCCAGCAGACAGTTATATGAGATTTATCACCGGCGAAGAATCAAGGCCAGTGTATGTTTATAAGGAAGGTTATGGATGATAAAATTATAGGTGAAAATCTCTTACGACAGATGAATGATCCTGGAGTAGATATTTAAAAGCAATTTCAATACTTTCTGTAAATTAATGCCACGGTTAATATACGTACACCCCCGTATTAATGTACTATGAGTATTGTAAAGTCGTCAGTTCATCTTCTTATATATGACAGGAATGTTGTACATAGTATTGAACTTTTATATTTTAGATGCATTAATTTGCAGGTTATTATAGCTCAAAAATAGAGAGAAAAAACTTCTTATTCTCCACAGAGCTGACGTGTAACTTAGCTCGGTCACATTCAAATAATAATAACTCCAACAAATCAAAAATACAGTCATCAATTCATCTGATCAGCTGAGCCATTTAAACATATAATATTATCATCAGTCTAGGAGATGATAAAATGAGGTGAAGATATCTTACTACAGATGAGATGCATTTGGACTAATCTTGGAGTAAGTATTTGCAAGTCATTTCAATACTTTTCTGTACATGAACGCACTCAAATTAGTACATTGAATTTTTACATTGCACCTTAATGGAAAATATTAACTGCTACAATTTGTAATAGCACTTTATCACTACTTCATTTAATGCTACTGCTAAATCAATCAATACTGCACTATGATGACTGATATTGTTGCATTAACTTAAATTTATCATACAGAAAGTCTGATATCATAATACTGGACTTATACAAGATGAAGTGTGTTAGTGTTACTTCCCCTATTTGAAACCCAGAAATGTAATGCATATTGTGACATCTTTACACCTATCACCAACTTCTGCTTCTAATACAGTTATCAACACTTTTAGATGACCACAAATGTTAGACGTACATGGCTAATACACCCATCATGCTTAAGTATGACTATGGAGTGAGAGTTTTAGTGAGTTCACTCAATTATAGTTTTTTTTTTACTTGATAGAGACAAATACAACAAGCATTTAAGGTAATCTAGTGCTGATATAACACGAGATTATTGCAAAACTAATATCTGAACCAATGGCTGATGGTGGTTGGAGATGCTGTTGGAGAAGAATGGCCAGAATGAAAAATGTTTGTAAAGCAACTGTGAAAAGGCCATATATTGGAGCTATAAGTTAGTTTTTTTTTTTGTATTTCAACAAAATTAATCTTGCCTCAGTCCAGATATTACATCATATCGTAGGAATAATTAGGATTGGAATGAAGAATAACTTTTGATCATTGGAAATAGTCGTTTAAAATAAACTAGTTACACATTTTAAAATCAAGTACAGTGCCTTTAAGGTCAAAATGCATTTCTAATATAAGCAAATGTCACTTGAGTTCACGGTTTAATTTAGAAAATGCACAAAGTAATAAAAAATAGTTTCTAAAAGTAAAGTAACTTCTCCATCTAGTTAAACTGCAGCTTTTATTCACAAAAAAACTCTTCCTTGCTCATAATTAACACAACATATGTTTATTCAAATCACCGCTCGACGTGCGAAAAGAGGGCACATCGAGGCACCACCCACCGGGGCTGTGAGCGCAGAGGGAGGCTGAATTAAGTGCAGAAAAAGTGGAGATGAAGAGATCCGAAACATAGCACTTAGAACTTGGCGGTATTCTCACCTGATAGCTCATGAACCCTTTGGTGAAGTGCAAATGTATTCCTGAGCAACCCCAGAAACAAACAAGCTGCCACTTCCTTTCGCCTATAATTAGCCGGTAATCAATGCTGGCTGGGTTTCTGTGCAGTCAGAGGCCCCCCAGCCATAGAGGGGCAATACTAGACCCCCGGCTGTACCTTCTGCCCCTCTCACATGTCTATCTAACATGAAGAACCCGCACAAAATGGCACATCAAAGAACGCTGATTGTCTCTTAGTATCACATGGCAACTGGGCGATTTTATATTGTGGATAAAAAAACTCTGAAAGGAGAGAATGGCTGAAAATATTGAAAACGAGACGATGATGGAGAAGAATAAAGGCTGACTTTACATGTTTGGATAGTCTTAACGTCTAAATATTGAAATGTTTATGTTACTCCTCACTATTTCCTTTCCTATATTATCCTATATTATATCCTATTATACTGTATTATATCCTATATTATATATTACATGACATCACAAAGTGGAACGCAGTTTTTTCTGTTTGAAAGAGGAACTATATCCAGTCCAAATATGCAGGGTTTGTGTGTTAAACATCTGAATGAAATAAAATAGAAAAATACCATATGGATATTGTAAAGTGGGTATTAAACATTGAATCTTACACAGTGTAGCATTGCATTTTTGTATCCTGGATGTTTTCATGTGCAGGGATAGTTATTGCTTAAAAATACAGTGGAAAAAACTGACTTTCTGGTGAAACTTGTCTCCATTTCTGTGGAATGTTCCATGGTATGACATTAAACTTTCCTATCTAACATTTACTCATTATGGGCGTTTCTATTGCTCAAAAATACAATAATTCTTTTTGTGAATGGGCAGACTCTCCACAGATCTGAACTGTAATGTGATGTAATGTAGCGCTGTAACATGCGTGTCTCCCTTGTGATAAATTTACTCTATACTGTGGAAAAGTCTAGACAAAGCAGTAGTATTTCCGTGGAGACAAGCAGGTGGCCGACCCAACACTAAAAATGTTAAGCCGTGCACTTTAAATAATAATAACTCCTTTAATTAAGAGTCATTAGTTAATCTTATATATATCATTGGACAGAAACACAATACATAAAATAACCAGTCATACGTGTCTTCTTCTTGTCACATTCCCTGTAGTGTGAGTTTTTCATTGAATCGTCCATTGGCACTGGTGGTGTTGTGACCCGTCAGGCACTTGTCACTTTCTCCAGAGCTTGTTTAAGAGGGGAGGAGTGTGATGGAGGGAGAGTAATGGGCCAGCCTGCTCTCTCTGCATGCCCTATGAACCTTTGCTAACCCCCATAAACATGAGCAGGACTGGGCAGAGCTGCACAAGACGCTATAGTAGCATACCTAAGTCTGTCTTACTCTATTACCACTTTAGTAATGTCAGTATTAGCATAGCTTATTCACTTTAGATTTGCAATATATTCTTGTTGTTTTCTTGGATTTCAGAATCTGTTGAAGGTAACATTCTGGAGACCTTTAAAACTGCCAATTGCTTTGGCATTTATTTTACATTTATCTGATACATATTCCAGGCAGCTCGTTTATAGCAGATAAAATAACAGTTCCATACACTAAGCAGACAGAAGGCCTTTTTATATTAGGGTTACAGATCAATAAATCAAACATATTAGAGATTTATGTTGTTATGAAACGTTGCAGATTACAACTTTAAGCAAAATTATGTGTTACTATACTGCATATATAGACTGCCACTACTGTCATGTCACAAGTTCACAAGTTATCTGCAGTACTTTGGTCTTGGTTATAAGAAATTAATGCAAAATGTAATTAGTGTCAGCAGCACTGTGTAAATGCATTAAATTAACTATAAAACAGGATTTATCTTTTATTAATACAGTCACTTACAATTTGCACACATAGATTTAATGCTCCCCTAAAGTTTGAATGCTGCGCTGAGGCCAAACTCTAAAATAAACTGGACCGTGGCCCTTGGCTAGAGTTACTTTCATAGCCGTCCTTAACAGTAATAGATGGTGCCCATGTAGGTTCATTCACGCTGGGCTGTGCATCTGGGGCTTGCAGATACTTGGGAGGTCCTGGGACATGAGCGCAAAACACTGCTGGCTTTATGTTACTGGGACAGACAGACAGGCAGAACAGCTATGACGAAATCAGACAGCTGTGCATTCGCCTGCATTCCTCTGGCTTGCTTCATGAATACAACTGTATAGCCCCGAACCAATCCCCCAAAACATTGTCCGGATTGACTTACAGGACCTCTGCTGTACCTCCCAGAATGCACCCCTCTATGCTATGCCCCCCTCTGTATGTTCCTGCAGCCTGCTAACAGCACACTTACACACGAGTGAACTATCCCACTGGTTGCATTAAGAAGTCAACAGCCTTGTCAGGTTCATGTTGACCTCAGCGCTACTGTGGGGTCAGGTGGTCCACTGTCTACTGCTACTGTTTGGGGTTAAGTTTCAGCACAATCAAATGGGCTTAAGAAAATACAAAAAGAAACAACTGCAGTGTAAATGTAATCTCCCAATGGCATAAAATATTGGGCACATTTGTGTGTTGTAACCACTGGCTTTGGTCCAAGAGGGTTTTTCATAACATGTTGTCCTGACAGGAACATGTGTAATCTGTGTAGCCTTTACATATTTACCATTTGTAACCACAGACTGTATAAAGAAGAGGACTAAGGGAGTGTGACGTCACCCATAGCGTTCGGCTCCAGTCAAATGAAGCTCATGAGGCCAGCAGTTCCAATCCAATCCAACTTTAATTGCAGTGCACATTTTATAAACAAGACTTTCCAAGAGTTTCCAAAGAGCTTCATAAAACAATGTAAAACATGTAACTCTATTCAGCAGAATTATATTCCAGACAACTAATAGAATCATTAGATAAAAGAATAATAGTAAAGTACTAAAAAGTCCCGTTAGTTCTGCAAATACTGTTACTGCAAATTTGGAGTTCAACATTAGGAATAGGAATTTATTTATGGATAAAACGGTGAAAAAAAACCAGCGGGTTACTACGAACATTTTAAAACCAAAATGAGGTTAACTGCAGCAGTTACAGCCAGAGATATGATCATTTTCAGTGTAAAATGAACTGGAGCCAGAGTGGAGCAGGAAGCGCCCAGATGCTCACTTCCATTTATCCATCCATGTCCATTTACATATACAGTCTATGTCTGTAACATGGGTTTAACTCAAAAGAACATTTGTGTTGTGGTAATGGTGATGATTGCATTGGTGATAATAGTTGTAGTAGCAGTTAATTCTGTAGTTATAGTAGTTTTATTGTGCAGCCTATATCCAAATATAAGGACTACTACTACAGTACAACACACAACCATTTTTACTGTATAATACATTGGATCACACCTTATTTCAGCAGCTACACCAAAAGTCTATGACTATTTTTTACACAATATAGGGCCCTCACCTACTTGTCTCCATGTAAATACCATTTAGAATGTTCCAAAAATATGCTACTAAACTTAACATTTATTCATTTACTGTTGTTTTATTGCTAGAAATGTCCATAAAACATATTTATTCTTACTGTAGGCGGGTTGCCTCCACACAGATCTGACCTGTAACTTGGCCTAGTGGAGTCACTTATTTGTCTCCATGCACATGTTTAATGCTTTACTATGAACATTTCTAGGTGAACCAATAACATCTCCATGGAGACCAGCTGGTTGGTGGAAAAGTTGACTGTTGCACCTTTAAAAATATAGTGAAACCACAGTTGTTCATATTTGCAGCAGTGACTTTTTCTTTGTTATAAACAATGTATTTAACTAGAAATATTAACTACCAAAACAATATTGAACACAAGTCTTGCATGTTTTCAACTATTGGCGCTGCCCTGAAAGGAAACCCAGTGTTATTTTTCAGACAGTACTTGTAGCCAGAGTTGCCTTTGTCAGCTGTCACTCCGGAAAACTGTGCTCCTAAAGACTCATTATGAGCCATAAATCCTGCTGGACCCGTGTCAGGTCTCACCATTAGACTCTGAATTTCCATGTGTGCAAGTCACCCAACCACACAAACAAAGACACCATAGAGTTTATTTAATAATTCATATGAGACTATAGGCCCCGGGCACTTCTCTTTGCATCTGCTACTCAGGTCTAAAGCGATCTTTTTACCAGACTGACAAATGAAAAATGATGGTATTATCCTGGCTTATATTGAGTTACACTGTAGACCACTGTGGGAATGGAAGTGTAGCATGAGTTCACACTTTTACTCACACAGTAGTGGCCAATGCCAGAAACTTGACTGTTTAAAGCAATACTCGAGTGTGCAATGATACGCAGTGGAGAAACTGGGTAGTACAAGAAGCAGTTTAACTGTGCACTATTTCACTTTACAGGTTGGCCAGCACATTGCCTATTAGTCTCCATGGTGCTATTAGTCTTTTGCCAGGAATACAAGTAAATGATTTGTAAATTTAGTTTTGGTCAATCTGCTGCCTAAAAAATAGACAAAATATGTGGTTGAGCCTGTAGTAACTTAAAATTACACAGTTTATGGAAAATAATCAAAACCCTTACATATTGCCCAAAACATATCAACAGAGATTATTGGCCATCGGTTGCTCTGAATTCTAAACCATCGGTATCAACACAAGCCAAACGGCTGATCTCTGTTTAATATGCTGTAAATGGACAAAACAATGTATTTTTGAAGTAAGTAACTGTATCCAAGAACTATTGCTAAATGTACCTGAAGTAAACTAAAACAGGAAACTTCACAATCCACTCTGAAACAACTTGGGGTCACTTTGGCCTAAGTGTCCTTGTTTATTCGTCTCAAAGTTATTCTGACCACGCGGTGATCTCATTAACTCAAACTGGGCTCTCTGAAAAGCACTTCCCTGGAAGGTGCTGCCGATATTTACTTTTGAAGGAAATCTGATCTGAGAGCTGTATTAAAATAATCTAACGGACTACGAGCGGGCTGCTGCGGGCTTTGATATTACAATCACTGTAATAAGCCCGGATTGATTGAATGATTGGCAGCTGGACACATGTGACCTGAGCCTGGCTTTAGCCCTGTGCAGTGGACACAGGGGACTGAGGTGCCCTGGAAACTACACCAGCCTTATGTGTGCGAGTCTATTTTGTGCACTGCAAAAATATATATCCTGTTTAAAGCCTCTTGTAGTTTTTTAAAATTCTTATTCTTATGTTAAATACAGACATTAATATTTATGTTTTTATATTTAAAACTAAAAAGCAAAATATTACACTTTTTAATAGATTTTGAATTATGTACTGGCTCGACACAAGCTCCTTTAAGTGGCACCTCTCTTCAGTTTCATAACATTTCATACAATTTGCCTAAGTTTAGAGTTAAGTGTGGAGTTATTTTGTCCAATTTGTTTGGATAGAACTACAGTGGAAATTATGCAGTCCAATTTTAGACCTGGTTTAGTCCTGGATAAACCAATGCTCTTCTTATGCACTTGATTTAGATCTGGTGGCACTCAAAGCTTTTTTTCTTGGTGTGAAAAGTTTGAGACCCAATGTTGTAGAGTTTTGGAATGGCTGCACTAAAGAATTAAAATAAATACATTTAAATTGTACTTAAAAATAAACTATTAAAATCCAGACCTATACACTGCAAAAAGCAATATCTAGGTAAGTTAGAAGGACTTAAATTACTTAAATTGTACTTTATTTGAGTAGATTCAACAAAAATGATCTACCAATGGAATAATTGTGTTTTTCTTAATTCAAGCAACATTCGATTATGTTTCTTATTTTAAGTGCCAAGAGTGGTCGATTTTCTTACGTACAAAAAGGCTTATTCCACTGGTGGACTGGTCATTTTACACGCCAAGTGGAGCTTACTCAAATTATAATAAAACTTTTTTAATCAGGTAATTTTAATTTGGATAGATTTTATTTTTTGCAATGTAAAATAAATCTATCCATCTTCTTCCACTTATCTGGGGCCAAGTCGCGGGAGCTGCAGTCTAAGCAGGGACTCCCAGACTTCCTTGACCCCAGCCACTTCCTTCAGCTCCTCCAGGGGGACCCCGAGGTGTTCCCAGGCCAGCCGGGAGACATAGTCCCTCCAGCGTGTCCTGGGTCTTCCCCAGGGAGGTAAAATAAATCTAAATGTCAAAATTAGAAGATTCAACTCAAGTTTTTCACTCACATTCCTTTTTTGCAGTGTATGTCCATTTAAGTTGTACAGTGTGTCTTGGTGCTGGGAGCTCGTGGGCACGTGTGTGTGATATGTGTAACGTGAGTGTATTTGTGTATACATGGCTTGAATGGCAGCGGATAGAGAGGGGCAGAGTGAAGGTTGGTGGGATCTAAAGCCCTACCAGTCCTCTGCCATCTCTATCAATCATTAGAAATCATTTATTTTTAGTGGGATGTGGCCTCTCGCCCTCCTCGCTGCCCTTTTGCACCCCCCAGTCCCTGGTGGCCTGCAGCCCCTCACTAATGAGTGTCAATCTGCAGCGCTGTGGCACTTTTACTGCAGACACCTCCCCTGACAAACGCAGGGCTTCAGTCAACATGAATCACACAAATAGACACCAGCTAAACTGACAGTCCAGCCAAGTCCCCTTCCCTCCAGAGCCTGTTTAAAAAGTTTTCCTGCTCCAAACCACAGCGTTACTGTACCTCCTGTTGTTTTAAGAGATGCTGATGATAGATGAAGCCACAAATACAGGCAGTTTGAAGTTCTTTGTCAACACACAAGAGTCTGAACTACACAGTGTTGAAAAGATCTACTGAAACTACAAGATACAACATAAAGGAAATTAGACATGGGAATATGAGCTGGAATAGCCCAGTGAGTCACTACTGGTGAATACACTAATCAGAAAAATTGTTGTTTTTGAATGAATGCCATGTAAAATCTCCTTTTCACGATGACACAATCCTCAAGTATATTTTTAATAGAGTTTAATGCAGTTTTTTTTTTTCAATAGGAACTACTACGGATACTACTACTACTACTATGGATGAAGACTTGATATTATTATTTTGTGAACACTTTTCACTCTTTCAGAGTGAGATAGTGTCCTCACGTGGATGTTGAATGCTTTCACCCTAAAGCCGTGGGCGTCCTCTCTCTAATTCATAATGATTTAAAAATCAATGCATAGTAGGCAGTGACATCACAGCCATGTTTGTGGTTCTGCTGCTTTGAATTAATCTGTTCAATCGGCTCTGGGGTCACACAAGGGTCAGGCCAGAATGCAGCTCCTCAAACCCCAACCCTAACTGTCCCCACAACACCAGTATTTTAATGACTGGTTTGACCCCTAACCCCTGCCCCAACACATAACTTATTAGACTGTGTTCACACATGCACACACCACAATAAAAGTGAGACTTAACTGCTACTAAACCAGTATTACAACAGGATCAAACTGGGCCTCCATCAGACCTAAAACAGGATCAAACGAAGACCAAACTATGATATGTGTCAACACCAGCATATACAGAAGTGTCATACATGTTAACACTGTACCTCCACGGCTTTACATTAGCGGGACTGGTGTTTTCTAGTAACCATTTCGACGTCAGAGATCTATTCTGGAGCGTGGATGCAACAGCCGGCCAGCAACAGCAGCAGAGCCAGGGGAAGGAATGCCCCGTCCCAGCCCGAGCGATCGCTGATGCCGGGCGAGGAAGCGGAGAGGTGGCTATACTGTTACAGAGAGAGGAGCGAGAGAGAGATAGACAGAGCTGATGAAAGAGAGAAGATGGAGTAGGAGTTAGGAGAGGTGGTCCCGGCGGTGCAGGAGCCATGGGGGGTGGAGGAGGGCGCTGAAGGCATTTGGTTTGGTGCCAGTAGAGCCAGCTTTTTGGCATGCCGCATTCCTGGAGATCAACACCGCGGTATTTCCTTTCAGCCCCCAGCACACGTCCGCCACACAGCAGACACTGACACTGCTAGCACTGATTCTGACAGAAAACATGTGTAAATAAGAGCATACGGTTTGTGAACATTTTGCATAATTATGGGCGTTACAGGAAGCAAAGGAAAAAACAACAGATAGAGCTCGTGTCACATAATTTACAGGTGCATTGTGTAACTTTTCGGTAGGAGGTCCGTCACCTGCTGTGGATATGTCGTTGCTCTGTCCAAAATGTTCCAAGAAATGAGGAATTGAACAAAGCTACCTCACATTTATCAAATTAAGTGTTTTTGCTGCTCAGAAAACCAGACATTCTGACAGATTCTGCACAGATCTGACCTGTAACTTGGTCTGGTTTGCTCTCCATGAAGATAAAAAAGCTTTAATACCAGACTGTGAAACATTCCAGATAAATCAATAATATTTCACGGAGAAAAACATTCAACGGACCTTCCACCAGAAAAGTTCCACAATGGACCTTTAAAGTCAAGTAATGTGATGTTTTAAAGGGTGTGGATGGAAAGCAATAGTGTTAAAAAGTGTTAAAATAAGCTTTGTGTGTATTTTTAGACAACAGACCAAAAAAATATCATCCTGCACAGGAGATTTAAAGCAAATAACCATTATGTTAAAAAGTGCAAACATCTCAAATTTATGATAACACTGACAGGAAAGATCTGAGGTGACATTTTAAAGTAGAACACTGAATGCTCCAAGTGTCTCATGTCAAATCTGTTTTTTGTTGTTTTGATATTCTGAATGCTCCAGGGCAAAGGACAAAACCCCGACTGCATTTTAGACCATCCCACGAGGGTCACGTCCCTGAAACAATTTAGGCAGATGTTGAAATCGTGCATAAATAGTCTATAAATCCACTACAATTGCAATAATTTGTACCTACAATTTTTAAATGTGCTGTTACTATTCTAGTGAAGGGTCCTCTAGACAGGTATACTTATATATTTATATAATTATGCCTTATTTGGCACCAGTCTCCTGTTTTAGTTTTTTTTTTTTTTGCTAATTATTTATTTATTATTACCATTTATAATGTTGCTCTTTGCTATCATAATATATTGTGATATGTGCTACTGTTCCAAATAATTCCCCTTAAATCTAAGTCTAAGCAGGAGACAAAACCACTAGAAAAGTTACATATCGTCACCTTCCTAAAATAATCACCTAAGTCACTTTTTAACTTGCCATAATTGCCATTAATTGAAATTAATTGCCATAATTTCTGCCATAATTTCAATTTTGGGGGGAGTTTTTTGTGTTTCCGGAAAAACCTGAAAAAATTACTTATGCGATTATTTTAGGAAGGTGTCGATATGTCGATATGCATAGTTTAACTGAACCGAAATTAAGAAAGTTCCTAGTTTGTGGATTTTGTTCACTGGAAATGGCAACTTAAACCTATTCTAATATGCATAAGCAAATCATTGGAGGGTATTGGACATATCTGATACTATAACACTCATTCTGTTTATTTATAAATCTGTCCCATTGGAGCATGGAAAGTATGAAATTAAACTTTTAGCATAACAAAGATGAGTGAGGAAAACATTTAGAACATTCCATTCAAATGTAGTTGCATGGACAACAAAACCTTTAGTCCAGATAATTTTCTAAGAAGTGATTATTTTTTCTACGTTAAATAAACCGCTGTGTGTTTCCCCTGGCCGTGTAGCACCCTGTCAGCTGAGGTTAACCTGACGCTACGGCCCCATCCCCGGGCATGGAAGCAGCCTCTCTCTCATCAGCAGCATTAGGCCCGGGTACGTGATGGCTGCTGACCGCTGGCACCGCTCTGCTCCCGTAATATGTGTAATATGGTCTGAGCGGGTGTGGACTCCAATAATAAAAAAATAAAACCGGTCCCTGGCTCAGTTCCTGCCTTCAGCGGGCTTCACTCTGCCCCTGTCACGGCGTAATGGAGGGGGCAAAGATGGCACGTTGGGTAATTGGTTTTGGGCGTCATCAAGGACACCCTGTTAAAATGCCCCATGCCTCTGAGTCACAGTTAATAGGAAGAGGAGATGTGTTGGAAACTATGAGCAAACTTTTACCATGTGTGCAAATTAGTAGTAGTATGGAGTTCTAACGACCTTTACTTAGAAAGAGCTTTTCACCGGTATCATTAACCTGCTAATTTGTAAAGCCTATAGTAACTCAAGAAGCCCCTCTTCAAATTAACATCACATAATAACACCTTTTTTGCTCTTTAAAAGTTCACTAAGTAACTCTTCCGGGAACGCTCCACACTATGACATTAAATAGCTCTACCTCACATTTATTCAATTACAGGTGGTTTAAAAGCTCAAAAACACCTAGAAAAACAGGCATTCTGACTGTGAGAAGAGTTTCAACAGATCCGACCTGTAACTTGGTCTGG
>KN517816.1:0-13186 GCA_000787155.1 Scartelaos histophorus
AAATCAAAGAAACAAGAACAATTATGATATTTAAAAAAAAAACCACATAAAATACAGTGCGACATGTATGAAAGTGCATGAAAGTGATGATCTCTGTTTGCAATTGATTATTAATTGTGACTAAAATGAAATGTTCTGATTTGAAATGTTTTGAAGTAACTATCAGTGTTGGTGTATTGTCTAGAAAAAGAAAAAGGGGCAGATAACATAAGATTATTCTTCTTTCTGCTCATTTTCATCCATTTCAAGTATTTGGATGTTATGACACAGTTGATGTCTTTTTATGCTTTATGAATGAAATTTTAAAAAAAAGTTCAGTCGATGATATAAACATGGATTAGAGTCTATTGTCTATGTTTGTTTGATTATTTTGTTATAGAAGCTTAGTGTAGAGACGCTACTCCACTAGATCAAAAGGAGTTTGGTGCTGTTTTCTGAACTATGTTGTGATGTTTCCTCTTCATAAACAGACCTGGAGTTGTGTTTTGCTTCATTTACACATGTTTAACACAAATCCTGCATGTTTAAAATGAGCTGTTCAACCTCGTGATGTCATGAGGTAAAACAGGAAGTGCTCCACTGTGTTTTTAAACCCCACACACCTTCGCTAGAATCATTTAGACAATTTTAGACCTGGAATCTCTACAAGACAAAAGGTAAAAATGTCACTGTTAACTTGAAAACTATCACTGCATGACAACATAAGGTGGAGAAGAGCATTTTGAGCTTTGAAGAGGGTGTGTTTTGGATGAGGTAACAGTATTTTAACATGGATCAAAGCTCATAAGAGTGAAATTTGCATTATATAGAGATCTGTGGTAGAAAACCTTGTTATTTTTGCTGAAATACTGATCTGAGGAGCTAGAATTACTCTGCCCTAAAGGGAGAGGAGTAGATTACACAGTTAGGGTCATACTTACAGCTTCTACATAGGGTTTGCTGTGTGTTTTAAACCACACTGAAGTCCTTTACAGATGACATTCGAGTCTGGGGTCTTGATGTGTCCTCCCTGTGACTCACTTCACCCTCACATGGATTCTGCGCAGTACAATCTTGGTATTTTAGGAGTGAGATTATCAAAGTTCATGTGTTTTGAGGTGAAAAAATTCACAAAGCCATTCATTTGAGAATAGGAGAAAAAAAACAGCCCAAATGTGAAATGCGGGGAAACTGTTCTAGTCAGGTGTTGTATGAGTGGGTACTGTCATCACTGATCCTAAATCTGTAATTTGGAAGTAAATTGTGCGTGAAAGAACAAGAGTGCTTCAAACAAAGGCGGATTCTTGTGTTTTCTTAGAATTATTTTTTTCTCTTAACTTGGCAGGGCTGTTTGGACATGTTTTTCCTTTAAAATCTGAAAATAGTATTAGCGCTTTGTAATTGTCAAATTACTTTTGATAGTGTGGTATAATATAGTGTAAAGAATGACCCCAGGAGAGAAAAGTGATTTAAGATTGTATGTGTGAGGCCTTCTATGGATTACATTAGGAGTCCCCAGGTATCGGTGTTTCAGAGCTCTGCACAATTGACTTAAGGCACAAAGGAGCTCTCCAAACCGAATCACAGAAAGAAACAGTCAGACACAGATCTAAAGGAGGTAGAAGAACTGTACTGTATATTTCAACAGGGCAAAGAATAAAAGAATAAAGTTTGTGGCCATTGGCTCAGGGGCAGGTTAAAGAATGTGGGTCAGGAAGCCTGTTTATGCACAAATATTGGATCAGTAAAAAGTTAATTCATTCAGGAGTGTGTTCTTTCAGTACATGTGTACTATGTGCACACATAGTACACATAGTACATGTGTACTAGGTGTGCAGTGTTGAGAAGTAACTGAACACACGTACAGAGAATATGTATTCTGAATGTTAATTCTGAGTAAGTGTATTCCAGTACAGTTATGTTTTCTGGTACACATTTGGTGGTACACAAAATACATTTACTTTACTAAAATCAAAGGAATACATGGCACTATTTGATTTCACAAATAAGGCGTCAAATTGCATGATATTATTGAGAAAAACAGAAAGCACAGAAAGCACAGCTTTTGTGGTGTGTGCATGTGCTTTTACTTCTCCATTTAGTGATAAATCAATTCATGACAAATGGTCCAACAAATATAAAGATGTTTTTACACTTTAGTTTAAATGCAACTCGTAAAAGTATTCAGAATACAGTACTCTGGTTGGACCATGTAACAGAATACATAGAATACATTACAAAATAAACTTCTGTAGCTAAATATATTTTCAGTATTCTTTCCATCCGTGTGTATGTGTTCTGTGTTATGTAAATCAACAGTTATAGGCTTTTACTCTGCTATAACACGCTTCCCTGGTCATAATCTTACTCACGGCTGCATTTTGATTGATTCATGCATGTTTGAGTGATCCAGTTTTAACCTTTCCCATATCCCCGCCCACAAATTGTATGAGTCCAGGTCATACAAATCGCCAGTCCTTTTTTCAACAATAAGAACACGGAAATAAAATCTGCTGTTTGCTACGGTGAAATGTCCCATGATGTGGGGCCTCGGTTCTGCAGATTTAAACAGGAAGTCAAATGACATTTTTCTTTATTAGACAAACTTTATTGATCCACATGAGAAATTATTTCAACACAGTAGCTCACACATCACAATAAATATAAAAACAACCAAGCAAAAATATAAATGCTAAAATAAGTCACAAAAATAGCATGAGACTGGTGTCAAATAAGGCATAATTCTATAAATGCACGTGCACAAATAAAAATAAAAATAGAAGAATAGTAGAAATACAGTAAATATAAATATATCTCAGCTGTATGCAAGAGGCTGTATGGAGAAACTGTGAAAAATTAAATTGTGAATGAAATGAAAATGATCTGTTACCTAAGGGTGAGTTGTTGTACAGCTGTAGGGAGTATTATCTGTTACATGAGGGTGAGTTGTTGTACAGTTGTAGGGAGTATTATCTGTTACATGAGGGTGAGTTGTTGTGCTGTTGTAGGGAGTATTATCTGTTACATGAGGGTGAGTTGTTGTACAGTTGCAAGGAGTATTATCTGTTACATGAGGGTGAGTTGTTGTGCTGTTGTAGGGAGTATTATCTGTTACATGAGGGTGAGTTATTGTGCAGTTGTAGGGAGTATTATCTGTTACATGAGGGTGAGTTGTTGACCAGTTGTAGGGAATATTATCTGTTGTAGGGAGTATCTTTCATTGTTTGAGTGGAGCTGTAACTACATGTTAATACACAGACCATGATTTTGTTTGCAAAATACAAAATACCCCCCGAGAAGCACAATATGTCTTCTTTAAGTGAATATGTGTCACTGTTCTTAATAAAACCATTTGCCGTTGTGAATAAGTGAGTAAGATATCACAGAATCTATATTTATTTGGCATTTTCATAATATATAGACGCAGTACAACTACATCACACCTCCCACAATGCACTATAACTGTTTTCAGCTCTCACCACACGTTGGAGTTTGTATGACAACTTAAAATTTGCAGCTTCGAGGCTGGACTCAAAAACAAAAACAGTTTTCACATCCAGAGCCAATAAACACATTCACATGCATCGGGGTAATTCTGGGCACAAACCTGGACGCACACGCTGCTTTTTCTCTTTTTTAAGCTTTCAAAAAGAGGGCGTGTGACAACTAGATAAAAACAAAAACTTCTAATTGAGGAATTCACACATTTCAAAAACGGTATGTGCCAAAACTAGACTTAAAAGTGCACTGCGTAACATTTCTAGTGAAGGCTCTGCAACCTGCTTGTTTCCATGGAAATGATATTGCTTTGTCTAGAATGTTCCACAGTATAGATTAAACTTATCTATCATAAGGGCAGGTTAAAGCATCATATCGTCACCTTCCTAAAATAATCGCCAAAGTCACTTTTTGCCGAAGTTTTCCTTAAGCAAAAAAATGCCATAATTTCAATTTTGGGGGGAGTTTTTTGTGTTTCCTGAAAAACCCGAAAAAATGACTTTTATTTTATATTGATTATTTTAGGAAGGTGTCGATATTACAGTTCAGATCTGTGGAGAATCGCCTTTTTACAGAATCAATTTTTGTATTTTTGAGCAATAGAAACACCTGTAATGATTAAATGCAATATGGACTTGTTTAATGTCATACAATGGAACATTCCAAGGAAAGCAATAACATCTCCATAGAAACGAGGAGGCAAATGGACTCTTAACCTGAAAAGTTACACAGCACACCTTTAAAATGGCAGTTCAGACAGAGTATGAAGTGTGTTTGTGAGTTTCCATGTACATGTTCCATTTGTTTCTGTACCACTCGGAGAATCAAACAGCTACAAACACTCTGAAAAAATAAAGAGGAGAGCTCCACGGGCTGGTACAGCGTGAGCTTTTACCAAGCACAAGAGGCTCTCAGGAGACTGGAGTCCAGACACAATTTATTCCCTAAGCCCAAACACACCCTGATAGAACTGCTACAGAGAGGAGACACTACACGTTTGCAAAAAGGATCTAAATATTACAGAGTTTTATTCATAGTTTGCATACATGTTACCTCTGTTGGGGTGTGGAGGAGCAGAACCTCAGATGGGCCCTTCAAACTCCTTTAAAGGGCCCTTATTACTCTACTTTATGATCTAGGTTATCATGTTTTTCCCTCATCACAAACAAACCTGGAGTTGATTTCATTCACACATATTTAACACACAAATCCATATTTAGGCAAACAGAAAACACTCTGTTCCATCCTGTGATGTCATGTGGTAATACAGGAAGTGCTCCAATGTGTTTGAACTTTATACATCTTCACTAGAATCATTTTTGATCATTTCCGGCCTGGGATTTCCAGCCTCTCCTAAAGTAAAGATAAAAGGTAAGTCAGTTCTTTATGGGAATGTTGATGACAAATGCAAAGAATCAATAGTTTTGAATTTTTTATTACTGTCACAACAGGAACTTTTCATTATTTGGAAACACATGGAAAAACGAATCCACTAAGTCCCTTGATTACAGGTGTTTTTATTGTTAAAAATATGTTGGTCTGCCAGAGTTATGAGTCACTATGAAAATGATAAACTTTCATGCAATTTTGTGGCCCAACATCTCCAGAGAGAATAGGATATTTTGGATTCTCAGCCTTACACAATGCCCTTTAATAAAATTCTGCTGAAACAAGTCATGTTTTCAGTAACTCTGAGCTCAGATTTGACTAAAAGTGTAGCTTGTACCACCTCCACCTTCCCCAAAAGGCTGTCTGTTTCCAGACAGTCAACACCACCATTTTCCTTTGATGTAGCCAGACATGAATTCATAATTGATTACAATATTTAAAAACAGACACATGTTTGCTCATGTTACCAGACAATAGAAGTGATGCACATACAAACAAATGTAATTTAGCGTCTGATTCATGCCGTCCATGTTTGCTTTCCCAATGGTCCACGCCGCTGACACCCTTTCGCCTTTGATCCATCAGTAGCCTGTCCTGACCTGACAGTTCAAATCCAATCATCAGAATTTACAGTGGTAGAAGCGTGGCATTAATTAACATATGCGCTGGCTATATATAGGGCTTTTTTGAGCCGTGGTTCCCATTAAGTGAATTATTGTCTGTCAGCAGCACCAGCACTTGTGCACTTCTAATTCAATCAGATATGGAGAGTGTGGCTATAATGTGATTGTGTAAAGTGGATTAGGAGATGTTGACAGGACATTGCAGCGTGTTAAGGTTGCATGGGTTGACAGTCACTACCACAAGGTTGTCACGTCCTCAAACAGGTCCTCCACGATATGTGCTGAGTCACTGTAACAAAGCAGGACCAGACGGGACAGTGTGGACAGCCCCAAGACCATCACCAGGACCTTTGGCATTTGTTTACTGGGTTCATGTTACGCTATATTTTAATGTATGTTTTAATGTATTTTATAATGTTGTTTTATCACACATGCTTATCACACAAATCCAGGAGATATTTAGGCTTTCTTTTCTTTTTTTTCCACACAGAAAACACAAGTACTTTGTACTTGTAACCCATGTACACACATTTGATAATACAGTAAGTGCTTTTAAACTCCATACAACTTCATTAGAAGCATTTGGATGATTTGCCCAGGAATTGCTCATCTACACTGAACTCTAGGTAAAAGGAGCTGTTATCCCGAAGTCTGCTGCTTCATGACATCACAAGGTGGAACAGACCAATAGTAAAGGATTACTCAGACATGTGTAAAAGAAATAAAACACAACCTGAGGTAACAGCAGAACAACGTGGCTTAAAGCTCACAGGAATCTAGTTTGTGTAATATAGGACCTGTAAAAACATACAGCAGTGTATCATGTAACAACTTCTGATAAAGACATTGAGAACACGCATTTCAAAAATGTTTTCAATGTACTTCCAATCCGTGACCAGTTTTTCAAGAGCAGACCCTCACCCTACTCTATTCATAGATTGCTGTGTGATGAAGAACGAGCTCTGTTGCGATCGCAGTTAACACTTCAAATCAAGTTATTTCTTTTGAAGTCCTCAAAATCTCACTTGAACAGTAAAGTGAAACCCAAGAATATCTGGGGTTGCCATACTTTTCAGACTGGAAATAACCATGAAACTGACCCGGGAACCCACTCCAAAATGAAATGCAGTAATTTTAATTTGTAAAAATAAAATCAAGATGAGATGTCAGTGTATTTGTTTGTGCAATGGCATCAGGCTGGGGCTGTTCTATGTGTATTTACGATGGTGATACAGTGCACACATTAGCAGTCACTGCTAAAAATAAGTTTTAAGAAGTGTAAAAACTCAAGAAAAAAAATTAATAAAATTAAAATTAAAAACTATGGCTGGCTATGTGAAAAATCCCTCAGTCATCCAGGTAGAATCCATGGCAAAAGGAAAATAAATTTGTCAACTGGACAAAAGTTTATTTGGTTGAATACATGTAGCTTCTTTAACTCCCCTGTCAAACCAATTCTTTTCTCTGGCTAAGATCTGTACCTCACTGTCCTCAAACGAGTGTCCCATGGCTTTAGGTGCAGGTGAACATCAGACTGTGGTCCACTGCTGCTCTCCCGTCTGTGTTGGTCCATCCTCTTGTGAAGTGGTTGTTTCGTTTCTCCAGTGTAGCTCACTGCAGTCTTCACTGCACTGAATGGAGTAGACCACATTGCTTTGTTTGTGGCTCAGGGTTTTGTCCTTAGGGTGGACCAGTTTCTGTCTTAAAGTGTTGGTGGGTTTAAAGTAGACAGGGATTTCGTGTTGTCTGAAAATCCTCTGTAGTTTTTCAGAAACACTGGCCGGATGAGATGCAAAACGTATTCAACCAAATAACTTTTGTCCAGTTGACAAATTTATTTTCCTTTTGCTGTGGCTGGTTAGCTTGTGACTGTAATTTTATGTATGTTTCACGCATCAGTTGAAAAGTATCAGTCGTGTTGTTTGATCTAATTTAACTACATTATACTATTTCCAATTTAAAACTAACAAGTCATCTTCTAACCCTCAGATCAGAGCCCAGTTCGGGAAGCACTGCTCTATATGATAATCGTGTAGAGAAGAAACTGCAGCCCCAAGAGGAAACCGACCTCTGCATACACAAGGAGCACATGCGAACTCCTCACACAAAGAATTACACCGATAAGACAGATCATGTTATTTTTTCTCCTGCTCCAAAACAAATTCTTCTTCTCTGTTTCATGATTTAGATTTTTTTCTTTTTTTTTTTTTGTATTAGTCTCCGTCCTCTTTTACCACAGCGAGAGCACTCACCACAAACAAGTACTAAACTCCGAGGATATCTGCCATCAATATTACATGATATCCATCTACTATCAGGCCCGCTAGAGCCACTCTGCAGCCCCAGACGCACACTGAGTGCATAGGTTCCTGCTATGTTTAGACCAGAAAAGTCCAGCAGGAGTTAACTTTGATCCGTGGCATTGGCATCAGATAATAGCAACATGCTTTTAAGTGTAGATTAGCACAACTACAAATCAAGAAAAGAAACTGCAGCTATGGCTCTTCTATTACCTCTGTGTATTATTTATCACAGAAGCACAGATGGAAAACTACAATTTATTACTAGGAGGACGTACTGATACTTAACTTCTGCTATCTGCTACTGCTCCCTTTTTCATCTGAGCTCACCACAGAAAATCCACATTTCATTGAGTGGCTGTAGCAGGTGTAGGGTTACCCAGGGACACAACAATAGCCTGCACCTTTCCTGACCAGCCCGCCACACAACCACATTCTGTTAGGATCCAGAAGAGACTGAATCAGACCACAGTGTGAAAAACCTCCACCCAAACTTGAGATGAACCAACCAAAGCCGCTAACTTCATGATCTTGTGTTTCTCAAATACAGAAGATATCACCTCTTGGAAATTGTCGTCTCATTCAAAACAGAACTTTTTTTACTTTTATGTGAGATAAATAACAGTTTGATGCTTCGATTGTTGATTGTGCAGAAGTTCGTGCTACTTCTCAGTCATCTGTGTTATTCTTTGCCTTTTGTTTTTGCCTTACAGGTGCATTGTGTGACTTTTCTGGTAGAGGATATGCCACATTTTTTTCTTTAGGGGGATGTTATTGCTTTGGTTGGTAGGTTCCACAGTTTGGCATTAAAAGTCCATTCGTTTGTTTCATTAGAGGTGATTTATACACTTTTACATGCTTGTGTGAGTGGGCCCGCCTCTCCACTGAACCGATCTGTACCCTGGCCTGCCTGCCACCATGGAGATAGAGTTTAATACCTTACTGTGAAACAAAACATTCCAGGTTAAATGGAGACTAGCATGTGGTTTATTGTCCCTAAGAAAAGTTACACAGTGCAGCTTTAACATTTAGCATGCATCTCTCTGACTGGTTAATCCACCTGTCAATCACACTCTCTGAAATCAAGGAAACAACACACAGTTGCAGATCCATTCATCTTTGCAGAGTTTTGCCAGAGCGTGTGTTTCTGGCTGACCACATAAACATGCATACGAGTGAGCATCAAACTGACGACTCGCTGTCAAACTGTAACAAAATGCTACAAAACCCCCCAGAAAAGTGACAGCAGAGACGTGTTATATCGACCTTTCTCTTATTCACATCTACAACCACAAAAATTCAATTTCCCCAAATTCCCCCGGCGCAGGAGCTCTGTGAGTGATGCTAATAGGCCACATTAACCTCATAGTCACGTCACACTACTATAGCCAAACCGTTCACCTTCAGTCTCGTCTCTCACACATATTTGATTATCTGACATCACCTCCCCGTCTTCATGCGATTCTCACGCTCTACATCTTTCTCATTTTATATTATTACATATTCTAGTTTAAATTCTATACTTTTGGAGAGAATATAATTTTAAAATACAATGCATAATTACTTTTATAGTTTGAAAGTGCAATGTGCAACTTTTCTGGTTAAGGGTCCCCTAGCTGCTTGTCTCCGTGGAGATGTTTCCGTGGAATGTTCCATGGTATGAGATTTCCATCCAGCACAGGGACGGGCAATTATTTTTTTTTCCATGGCGCCACATGAGAAACAGAAAATATTGTGGAGGACCGGGCCAAAATGTTTCATTTCTGCATAATATGAATTGTATTTCTTTATAAAAGCATTAAATATAGAAACCTTCCTAAAATAATCGCATAAGTCATTTTTTCAGGTTTTTCAGGAAACACAAAAAAAAAACCCAAAATTGAAATTATGGCATTTTTTTGCCTAAGTAAAAAGTAGGCAAAAAGTGACTTAGGCGATTATTTTAGGAAGGTGACGATATATTGATGTGACTGGTTGGTCAGACTGGAGTGTATGTTATGACTAAGCAATGAAAAAGTGAGGCTGCCTTACAAAAAATGTCATAAAAAAACCTCTAAAATAAAAGCAATGCAGATTTAGATTTAGTCCATTAATCCATGCATGAGGTAAAATTATAAAATATGTTTATTTTGAAATTCCAATTGAGCTTAAATGGGCCGTTGAGAGTCAAAGGGCCGTATGTGGCTCAGGAGCTGGACAATGCTCAGATCTGATGTAGCATGTTTCTATTGCTCTATTTAACAGAGCATGCATCTCTCTGACTGGTTAATCCACCTGTCAATCACACCCTCTGAAAGCAAGGAAACAATACGCAGTTGCAGATCTCTATTGCGTGTTTCTATTGCTCAAAAATGCATAATTTCCTTCTGTGAATAGGGACGACTTTCCACAGACCTGAAATGTAATGTAACAGTATTGTAGCCTAGTGCTGTTATCTGCTTGTTTAATCTGTACTGTGCGACATTCTCGACAAAGCAATAATATTTCCGTGGAGACAAGCAGGTTGCGAACTCTCCACTAGAAATGTTACTCAGTGCACCTTTAACCTCAGCGCATATAGAAAAGAAAAAATGGTCAGAATAGAAAGAAAACCATTTCAAAGCAGCACTCACAATAAAGCCACTCTTGAAAAAGGCAAGCGATGTGAGCGGGTTAACAAATATTACCAGTTAGAGAAGAGAATGAATAACTTGAATAACAATGGGACATGCTCAGTAGAAATCTATGTGGGGTTTTTATTTTTATGGTTTGATAAGCACAGAAGGCTCTCCGGTTCAGCGTGTGCGTTCATATTACATACTCCTGTGATCAATAATAAAACCACTACTGAGATATTAAACCCATTTCAAATACAGCCTTAAAACACATTCTGCTACATGTGGCGTTCACGGGCGCTGTGGGATGTACGTGTCGTTGCAGTTGCAGACAATTAAAGGTCCTGTATTAGACAAAATTGACACATGTGAGCTTTAAGTCATGTTAGAATATTTCCTCATAGAAAACATACCTGGAGTTGGGTTTTGATTCATTCACACATATTTGAATAATTATTAGTTTGTCCATATCTTCAAAGCTACGAAGTGGTAGTTCTCAAGTTAATAAATATCCTTCATATCGAGTTTAAAAACACAGTGAAGCACTTCTTGAATCATCAAGACATGACAAGGTGGAGTGTTTTCCATTTGAGATGAGCCTAAATATGCAGTGTTTGTGCGTTAAACATGCACACAACTTCAGGTACAATGATAACAGATCAGAAAATATGTCTCATATATCTACATTTGGTGGCAAGAGAAAATTCGCTTCTGCCAAATGGACAAAAGTTCCTCCTCCCTTCAGACAGATAAAAGGCCACAGGCCATAAGAAACCACTTAGAAACGTCTTCACTAGTCGAAAACCTTTGCCAAGTTGACAGAATTAAATTTTCTTTTGCTATGGAACCTACCTGGATGACTGAGGGACGGCACAGACGCCTACATTTGCTCCTTTTGATTTGATTATTAATAAGAGATGCAAATAATACCACAAAGGCGAGAAAACACCTTCAAACCTACTGCTATTGTGAAATGTTGCTGTTTTAGACGATCAAAATATATTTTATTAACATTTATATGTGTCTGTTCGTCAAACAAGAGCAACATAAGAAAAAAGAAAAAAAAAAAAAGAAACAAGAAAAACATGAAATAAGCTGTATCTATCTTAATGAAATTTTTTTTACAAAATATGGTTAATGATATAATTGATTTTCTATTTTATTTTGCTTTGTTGAGCAACATAAGAAAAAAAGAAAAGGAAAAAAAAAGAAACAAGAAAAACATGAAATAAGCTGTATCTATCTTAATGAAATTTTTTTTACAAAATATGGTTAATGATATAATTGATTTTCTATTTTATTTTGCTTTGTTGAGCAACATAAGAAAAAAAGAAAAGGAAAAAAAAAGAAACAAGAAAAACATGAAATAAGCCGTATCTATCTTCATGAAAAAATGTTCCAAAGTATGGTTAATAATATAATTAATTTTCCACTATCTTTTGCTTTGTTGTTTTTTCTTTACTAAATAATTCCATGTATATAAATTGTAGAAAGTAGAAAATATGTATATAAAAACATTTAATGAGACGCTGGGTCGAAATAGTGTATATTTGCATAAAATCAGGTGCATCGGGTGGTAAAGTAATGTCCATTCAGCATGTAGTCTGGTATGTTTCCCCTCGCACGGACCTTTCAGTTCAGTTACTTCAGAGGAGCTGTCCAGTAAAGCTTAGATATCCACTGTGTCTGAGGTGGATGTGATCTAACAGGAGGCGTCGGGAGAGGGGCAGGTGAAAAATAACCTGTCATCACTTCACTTCTACCCCCACCCCTCTCGCCCTCCACCCCTCCTCCCTCTGCCTCTGCCTATGTCCTCTGTCTCACCCTCCACACTCTGTTCATCTCAGCACCGGAGTCTTCCTGAAATTACAAGTGACATTAGCCATATGCAAATGCTCTGCTCTGGAGAGTCAGATCTGTGTCAGGTCAATAGATAACAGGGATTGAACTACTGAAAAGTATTTGCAATATCGATATTATGGTTTGCTTATACATACTACTGGCTTTTCTGTGTAACTCAGTCATTTTCTACACCATTTTTGGCCTGTACTACAGTATCGCAAATAATTTTGAAGGGCCCATATGGCAATAGTTTTTCACTCAAAAACAAAAAACACCACCTTGTGATGTCATGTGGTAGAATGATTTGGATTATTTCAGTCCTGCCAATCCTCACTGACCAAAAAGTAAAGTAAGTAAGTAAGTAAAAGTTGTGGTTAATAATGGGTTATTCAAACATGTGTGAAAGAAACAGAACACAACTCCAGGTATGTTTTTGAGGAGGTAACATACGGCATAAAGCTCACAGTCAATTTTGCGTAATATAGGACTTTTAATAATTTTACTGTTGTTGCATCTGATATCAATTAAATTAAATTCAGTTCAATTTATTTTTGTATAGCCCAAAATCATAACAACAGTTATCTTGGCGGGCTTCACAAAATTGTTAAATTAGCAAACAAAGATGTCAGAGAATGAAGCAGAATAAGAAAAAAATAAATAAATAAAAATAAAATAATAATAATGAAAAATGTATTAATAATTCAAAAATACAGAATATCCAACAACAAGCAGGCAAATGGATAATTGTCCCAGCATCTTCTGTCCTTAGACCATTCTTCCTCGGCAAGGACAAAACTCGAAAAAAAAAAAAAACAGTGGGAAAAAAACGAGAAACCTCGAGGAGAACCGAGAAACCTCGAGGACTGTCTGACTATCAGAACTGTTCCAGACCACAGGACACTACAGTGGAATCTTTTGCTATGCTTTTCCCCTGCATTTTTGGTCAGTGGACCAGTGCAGT
>KN517824.1:17435-29673 GCA_000787155.1 Scartelaos histophorus
TCGTGTAGGTCCAAATATGATGCACGGAACCAGGCCGATGGGACAAACATGAAGTTTTGAATGACAGTTTTACTACGGGGCTCAGTATGAACAGCGAAGAGGAGTTTTACGACGCTGAGACAGGTGAGATGCCCAAATAATAGAAAACAAGCTGGTAACATTTAAGTAATGCATGATTATGGGAGTGTAAATCTCTTACTGTGCTTGTTTTCTTATACGTTTGTGGAAGAGAAGGATCAGAAAACGATGCAGTCGAACATGTAGCTATTGCCGTCATTGTGCTTCATTAAATATATCAGAGGTGTGCACTTTCCACCGTTCAATAAATATACATTTGGTTGGCTTAATAATATGATCGTTAAATCATGCATTTCAACCCATTATTTTTTGAAAGCTGACTCCGCTCGTTTTTGTATAGTTGCTTAAGAACCTAAGCAACACATGTACTATTTTGCTGGTGAGAAACAACGTTTTGTTTCAGCCTGTTTATGTCTCATAAATAAACACATCACAACAATGTGATTGTATTCTTATTTTAAAAAGCTGGCAGGGATAAACTGACAATATTTATGTTCATACAATGTGCTTCCTTTATAACTCTGTGCCTGTCCCTCAGGACTTGAGTCAGATGATTCATGTGAGCAGAGTTTTAAAGATGCCCAAGTGTCCAAAAGTGCCTCTCAGGAGAATGGACTGTGGCAACGCAGGTGAGGAGGGCATTCATTCATAGCAGCTGTTTATTTATTTACTTATTTATGTAATATATTTTGATAATTGCTATCACTTAAAGGTCCTATATTATGCAAATTGGCTCATGTGATCCTCTAGCAATGTTAGAATTTTATGAAAAATGTACCTGGAGTTGTGTTTTGTTTCATGCACACATGTTTGAGTTATCCTTTTATAATTAGTTTGTCTACATCTCCAAAGCTCAAAATGCTCTGTTCCATCTTGGGATGTCAGGAAGCAATTGTTTTAAAGTTAACAGCTTTATCTTTAGTTCAGCAAGAGATGGAATCATCAAAAATGATGTTAGTGAAGTAGTAGTGAAGAATACGGAGTTATTTGTGAAGTTGTAGTTGTAAACAAAGGATGCAGAGTTTTGTGATAGAGCAAATACAGCCAGTACAGGCAGTAATGGTTTTGAGAGACAAAGTACGTTTCTGTAATAGGCTGACTGCAACAGACAGGTGAAATGTTGTTCATAGCAGTTCTAATACTATTAATGTTGGTCTGCTTTTAGGAAAACATTGCCTGCAGAAATGGTCTCTAGAAACAACTTCAGTGTGTGGAATATCTTAAAGAAATGCATTGGCATGGTGAGGCTCCATGATAAAATAAATGTTAAAGGTGCATTGTGTACCTGGGTCATCCATTGTGTACACAGTATGGTATTAAACCTTTCTATCTTCACGGAGACCAAACCAGACCAAGCTACAGGTCAGATCTGTGCAGAGGTGACTCCTCTCACATTCAGAATACAGCCTACCAAAAAGTTACATAATGCACCTTTAAATAATGTTAAAAAAGTAACCTGCATGAATCATTCTGTCTGTCATTTTCCTGTTTCATATTTCATTTATTTGCAGGAGCTGTCCAAAATCGCAATGCCAGTTGTTTTTAATGAACCGCTGAGCTTTCTCCAGAGAATCTCGGAGTACATGGAGCACACTCACCTCATCAATAAAGCCTGCAGCCTGTCAGACTCCATCGACCGCATGCAGGTGCACACTCAGAATACATGTTAAACTTACATTTAGTTACTATTAAGAATGTAGCATAGGAATATTATTTGTATGTTTATTATTAATGAATTCATTCATTCAGTTTTATATTTATTTGGTAGGTTGTAGCCGCTTTTGCCGTGTCCGCTGTAGCATCTCAGTGGGAAAGGACTGGAAAACCATTTAATCCACTACTTGGGGAAACCTATGAACTCATAAGGTGTCAGTGATTTTTTTTTTTAAATGATCTTTATTTGTCTCACAGTGTGAAAATTGCAGTGTTGTAGCATGAAAGTACAAATAGAGGAGCATTGAAATAATAAAGCAAACAAGTGTCCAAAAATACATTTTAAAAAGGCACTATTAAAACTAACTTATCTCCTGTGAAATAAATGTGTACATTATTCAAAATTGCTATGTCTATAAACCGTAATGATGCCCAGTCAAGTGATGTTGTTAAGGCCAAATTCATTGCTCTGGTGAGACAGAACAGCCTTTGGTTTAAATAAAATAAATGACTCATCTGAAAATATTTGAATTTCCAGGGAAGACGAGGGTTACCGATTGATCTCGGAGCAGGTGAGCCACCATCCTCCGGTCAGTGCCTTCCACGCAGAGTCTCTGAAGCAGGAGTTTGTTTTCCACGGCTCAATTTACCCCAAACTCAAATTCTGGGGCAAAAGCATCGAAGCTGAACCCAAAGGAACCATGACACTGGAGCTGCTCAAGTGAGTCTGGGATTGGGTCAGTAGTATAGATATGAAATCTTTCTTTACTAATGTGTGTGTGTGTGTTTTTTGTTTTTAAGACATAAAGAAGCATACACATGGACGAACCCAATGTGTTGTGTTCATAATGTGATATTAGGGAAACTGTGGATAGAACAATATGGAACCGTGGAAATCCTCAACCATAGGTATGTATTTTATTCTTTATTTTAGACTCAATGTTTATTTGGTCTATATTTACAAAGAAAAGAACAAAGTACTGGCTACAAATTATCTGTCAACCAAAGTAGTTCATTGACGAGTATCGAGATGTGGCAGAATAAGCTATATATGTTGTTTACTACTTTTACTTGCACTTACATAATATGGCTGCACTTTATGGTGGTTTTAGTAGGATTGTAACTATAACATATATCATCATATTGTCAAAATTCTCTAAATATTGTCAAAATATTGTGGGTGTTTCACTTAGAAATATTTAAAAAAAAAACTATGATCTTGTGCTACATTTCAGCACATAGTACATGATAAAATATAATGTCATTAAGTACTTTTGAATCATCATTCTTTGAATTATGACAGTAATTCACATTGAAGTCTTTTGAAAGCATTTAAAAAGGGAAAAGTATCATATCCATAATTCTGTTCACATCCCCAAAATATTGCAGTAAATATCGTACCTTCATATTCATATCGTGATAATATAACCATTAGATTTGAATATTTTTATATCTTTGCTTTTAAGGGAAGTGGGAGAGTTGGTTATTTCTAAATTAATTAATTGTTATTTCTGTCTTTTATGTTTTTCAGCACTGGAGATAAGTGTGTTTTGAACTTCAAAGCGTGCGGCATGTTCGGAAAAGAGCTGCACAAAGTAGAAGGCTACATTCAAGACAAAAGGTGTTATTTGCTGTATATTGACATGGTTCATTGTCCCGTCATATTTAAAGATCATATATTACACACAACTAACTCTTGTGAGCTTTAAGCCATGTTAGAATGTTGTTACCTCATCAAAAGCATACCTGGAGCTTTGTCTCACTGACACAGTAAGATTTTATCATTAGTTTGTCATGTCCAATGCTCAGTTTGTTTTGTTCAAACTTGGGATGTCATGTAGTGAAGAAGATGCATGGAGAACACATTGGAGCACTTCCTGTATGACATCACAAGGTAGAACAGAGTGTTTTCAGGGTTTGTGTGTCAAATATGCCTGAATGAAACAAATCACAACTCCAGGTATATTTTTGATGAGGAAACAACATCATAATCTAGATCAAAAAATGGCGTAATATGGGCCCTTTAACTACAAGATTTGTATAATAATATGGTCCCATGTCAGTTTAACACTGTAGGACTATAGATATTAATGTATGTGTATCTGTGTTTTTTTTTTGTTAAACCAGCAAAAAGAAGCAAAAGGTCATATATGGGAAGTGGACAGAGTGCATGTACAGTGCTGACCCTAAAGTTTATGAAACGCACAAAAAGTCTGATAAGAAGACAAAACAGGTACTGTTGTTTATACATATATTTTAACATATATCTTCTGTTCATGACATTTACATACATTACATATATTCCCATTTTTTTGTTGTTAATCTCAGTTTCGTTTTGGAATCAATTTACTTTGATCATATTGTGCAGCTTTCTACCTGCTCACATCTGCTTTTATTTACATTTGAATGTCTGTGTCTCAAATTTCCTTTCACAATGACATGCAGTGGCTTAGTAGAAGGTAAGGTTAAACGGAATGTGGTTTCTATAGTGTTTCTGCTGTTGTCCTGTTTTAGTTATGTCAACAGTGAATGGTACTCCAACATTGCCAGCACTGTTTTATACAACTGTGCAATGATGTGGCTTTAGAGACGTGTTGAAGTTGTGGCAGTTTTCAGTGGTTCTGTGAACTGTATTTACATGGATTATCTGTATTAAATTTGCTTATGCAATATTAAAATGCCTTGGATTTTTGTTTAGGAATATAGTTGTGAAGAGGACTCAGACGATGTTCCGGAGATTCAGGAGACTGTAGCTGTGGTCCCAGGAAGTGCCTTACTGTGGAGAATAACGCCCCGACCGCCTCACTCAGCACAGGTCATTTTCTGATAAATGATGTATGCGTTGGATTTGAACAGAAAACTTGTAACCAACTCTACATGATCCTGGTGTTTTTGTTTCACTGTTTTGGCCGTGATTCAAGAAGAATATTAACAGACAAATCAGGTACCTCCTTTCCCCTATGATGGGCTCTTTGGTTGCGCTCTGGGATTTTCAAATTTGCCTCTCACTTCGCAATGAAACATATCAGAACTCCCAAATATAACTTGACCTTTTTAAAGTAGTGGACCAAAATAATGAACCCAAATGAGTCTGTGACCATCATCAAGGGACTATCATTTCAAAAGCTGTTCTTGTTGTGCAGATGTATAACTTCACCAGCTTTGCCATGACACTAAACGAGCTGGAGCCGAGCACAGAGAGACTCCTGCCTCCAACAGACTGCAGACTAAGGCCTGACATCAGGGCCATGGAGAACGGAGACATAGGTGAATATATATACAAAACTATAAACCCTAGATACATTTATATTTGTTTGAACATTTTACTCAGTTGTAAAAATCACATGCTGATTCACAGATCGGGCAAGTTCAGAGAAAGAGCGACTGGAGGAAAAACAGAGAGCAGCAAAGAAAGAGCGCTCCAGAGATGAGGAGGAGTGGTCAACACGGTGCGTTGAGGCCAGACCTGGGCATTGTCTGACCAGCCTCTTTCAGCTAATTTAGCATTACAAAATAAAAATGTTTTATAATTTTACCTGATGCATGGACTAAAGCTGCATTCCTTTTATTTTGGAAGTGTTTTTTTAAAGTAACGTCACGTTTTCATTCCTTAGTCATAAAAATATACTCCTACCTTACTTAAAAAAAAAATAAATACATGCAATTATATTATGCAGAACTGAGTTAAGCATTTTGCCCCTCCACATCATTTTCCCCATAGAAAAAAAATAATTGCCCACCCTTGGTTTATGCTTTCTATATTTTCTAAGAAAAACGAGATTGACATAGAAGTGGTTCTGAAACTTTTCAAACCTAAGAATCCTTATGACCTACTGAATTTATAACAAATCTTTTTTCAGTTCTGAGTAAACCAGGTCTTTGATTAACCAGCCCTATAGTAGTTCGAACCAAGAAATAAACCAAACTCACTATTATAGAATTGTACATTGTGATAATATTGATTATATTCTGCACATTCTGGTGATAATTTCTAGTATATAGTCACAGTTGGAGATCTCTATAATTATTGATACATGTAAAACACCTCCAGTGTGATGCCACTGCAGTGTATGTCTATGTTGGAATGTTCAGCAGTTACCATGGTGACATACCAAAATTGTCAAACAGTGCCACTAAAACTGTCTAAAAACTCAAGAAAAAATATTAATATAAATATAATATAAACAAAACAACACATTTTCAAGAGCCTGTGATCAATATGAGCATTCTTGCTCCTTTTTAGGTGTTTGCTTTCAACAAAAAACAGTAATGGTGGTAAATAACTTGCTAACTTGCTTGTGACTGTAATGTTATTTTGAGATTGACTTGACTTGTTTGTAATTTCAGCTAAATCAGTTCTTTACGGTTAGATTGTGTTGAAACAAAGCTCATATTAAAGTCTAACTTGAGTAACTGAGCTTCAGACAGAGCAGTGGCTTCAGTTAGCACCACAGCCCCAGAGACACAAAATTAACCACAAATGTTATGCAAGTTTGTATGTATGCAAGTGTGATATTATATTTTTAAATTATGTGTTTTTTTGCAGGTGGTTTCATCTGGGCACAAACCCTCACACTGAAGCAGAGGACTGGCTTTACACAGGTGGATACTTTGACAGGAATTACAGTGACTGCCCCAACATTTACTGACCTGGGATCTGCTCTAGAGTGCCACCTATCTTCTATCACCAGTACTGTTTTGTTTTGAATCATGCCCCAATGCGTGTGGCAACTCATAGCTGACTGTCAAATGCCCACAAGAGAGGTCGAACAATATTTTAGTTTACTTAAAAGATTAACCATTTTACTGTGCCGTACTTACTATGCTAAAATAGTATCAACACAATTATCATAACTTTATAAAGCCTTAAAATGTGACTTAAAGGTACACTACATAATTTTTCTGATGATTGGTACCCCACTCGTTTGTCTTCATGGATATGTTACTGATTTGCATGAAATATTCCACAGTTTGGCATTAAACGTCAGTCATCAGTCTGTTCTCCATGGAAAATGAAATGGTAATGGCTAAGTTACAGGTCAGATCTGTGGAGAGGTGACTGCTAACTGCAAGAATGACCGCATGGCAAGATAAGTTTGTAAGAATAATAGTTCTTTAATAAGTGCAGGGTAAGTTTAATGTAATAGTGTGGAGCATTTGGGGCAAAATAGAAACCTCTCCAGGGCGACAAACAAATGGCAAACTCTCCTCCAGAAAAATTACACAGTGTACCTTTAAATGAGCTACTAGAGATCAAACTTTCTAAACAATGATGTACTGTACCTCACTTTAATATCAGGGCTTATTGAAAAACACTTGCTTCCAGTTTTATAACCAATTTAAATATTTAGTGTTTAAGATAGCACTATTTGTCCCTCATATAATGAAATGAACTAGTTGTGTACACTTACAATTGAAAAGCTGCTTATACGTGTGTATGTTTGCAAGCATAGTAAACATACTGGACTTAAGGTACTTTTATTTGTTGTCTGCTGAAGTGTAGAGGTCTACAGTAAGAGATTCCTAATAATTGAGAAGACTAGAGTGGTCCTACTGGTCTCTTATCACAAGCTGGATAACAGATGGGGATAACGACTATAAGCAAACATTTCCTGGGCTAGATTACAGAGCCAGATTGGGATCTTTCTCTGTGGAGTTTGCATTTTGTCCTTGCATCTGAGTGGGTTCCAAGTGGGTTTTGAATGGTCCTATTTTTCTTTATTCTTTTTTAATCAAAAAAAAAAAAAAAAAAAGCATAAAGCTAGCAAAAATAGCAAAAATATAATAAAAAGTTAAACACAAAATCATGGAACAACCAATCAGCAGCAGTTACACAACTGGTAAATACAACTATTACATTATATTGTCAAAATATTTCTGAATGAATGCTAATTTAGTATTTAGCAACATCTCTAGTGGATTAACATTAGGCTAACTAACAATTCTGTGAGGTCTAATGATATACTCCTAATCTCTATAGATTACGTGGCATTCTCTTCAGAAATATCTAAAAGTTTTATATGAAATGTTGAAGCTGACCATTTTTATTAGTGACTAGACCTTAGAACCTGGTATATTCATAAAAAATACCAATATTTCCCCCCTTGTCTATAATAAATGTTATGGTCCATAGAATGGTCTGACATCTGAAACAATTACTATAGCAATTAACACTTTAAAAAATATCTTTTGATGTGGGAAAAGTGCTTAAAATGGTGCCTATAAACAGGGAATTGAAACCCATCTTAATAGTACAACCCAAGCGTATAATCTGGAGAGGGGTTCCCAGGTGCTGCACTGTGATCGCCCACTGCCCCTCAGGTTGCCCTACCAGAATTGAAAAATGGGTCAAATACAAAGCACAATTTTTTCTGAAGTAACTTTTACCTTAAAATTTAAACTTGAGTAGGAGTAAAAAAGTGCTTAAATACCTAAGTGAATGCCACTCTAGTCTCTATGGAAACCTTTAAAGAATATTATTATCAAGTTAAGCCATAAAATCGTTCTTCACTGTGAAAGTAACTGTAAATACACTTTTCAAACAAAGGGACATTAGCTGCTAAACATATGGACAACTCTTTTCAATCCTTTGCATCCCTGTTTACGTACCTGCTTATTTTTATTTGCCAGAACCTAAGATTATTTTTTTTACACTAATTTGATGCTGAGCTATGCAAAGGGTGCTCCCTAGGTCTTTTTTCTGGCTCAAAATACAATTGATTATTTTGTGTGCCTCCAATATGGAATCCCTACTGAATTTACATCAACAAAAGTCTATGTTTGTGTTTCATTGTTTCTCAAGGAACATTAAAATGTTATTTTCTGGGTTGAATAATGGCACTACCCTCTGAGGCTATTGTGGAAAAAAATATTTTTAATATGTTGAATTTTGTGCCAGTTTTTGTTTCATGTGGATATGTCCAGTGGTTGGTACAAACCAAGTCAACCAATGTGCAATCTGGCAGTTAAACAGCAATTTCCACATATGACCTGTCCTCTGGTTTCATTTTAAGCTACAAGGTTTCTACAATGCTATGTTACGTGAGTGCAGCCAATTGTGGATTTTTATCAATTAATTTTTATCCTGAATTAGTTACACAAAATTTGCCATAGACCCTTTAATCTGCCAATATTACATGTTCTGGGAAGCCTATGCACAAACTGCACAGCGGAAATCAGCCCTCAGCCTCTTCAGACTAAACTCAACTCAAAGCACCTTGTGACAACTGTAGCCACTCAAAGCTGCTCAATGTTAAAGGTCATTTGTACAGCAGCATCTGTTAAAATGTTTACATCTTTATTGTTATCCACTCCTCTATAGACAAGCATACATATTTAATAAATAAATTATAAACTATTATAACCTACTTATTTCATTGTGACTCTTTTATTGTTTTATTTGATACCACTATAGTAATCTCAACTTTACTTAGATTTGGTTGTTTGTTCAATTCCCAATTTAGTGTATTAGTGTGTAGTCCTGGTTTATTCTCCCTTTTATACTTTTATGTAGTTTTAGACCTGGTTTAGCTGTGGTCATTGTTCAGACCTTGTTAAGTCCTTGTTTAGACCTGGTTTAGTGCAAGTTTAAGGCTGGTTTTAAACTTAATTTAGACCAAAGTTAGACCTGGTTTAGTCTTAGTTTAGGCCGGCTTTAGACCTGATTCATTAATGTTTATTAGGTTTAGGCCACCTGGTCATGCATTAATTAAAATACTTTGATTGAAAAATGAAAATCGATTTGTTAAAGCTAATTTACATTCATTTGGACTGTGCTGTCAGATTATGCTTTTTCAACCAAACCTGGATGAGGCTTTTTGAGTGACACATGAACTAGCCAATCACAGTTCAACAACGTTGCCAATCAGCCAATCAGGACGCATCCTCCTAAAACGACCACTGTGAGTGACTAACCAATATTACAGAGAAATATGTAAGTATTATCCATCTGTTTCTTATTTGGTTTGGATTTTGGGGGGGCAGACATTGTTAATCAAAATGAAATTGTCCTAATTGTTTTTTATCTGCGTGTCTCTCGCTCATGATTAGCGGATGTAGTTTAGGGATGCAGAGTCATCCATGCGCCTGTGATGGAGAGAGGCTAGTGTCGCTAATGAAATGCCCAGTGCTGTGATGCTAACCTTATTCTTTATCAAAATGATGCAATATAGACATTCAGTGGTAACAAATACATTAAGACTTGTGACTACGAAAATATTATTTTGTAATGGACTGACAACTTGAACCGGCCATCCACAGTTACATTTGTGATGCTAATTATCTTTCTGGTTTGGTTAGGCTAGACTATAAAGGTGTATTTAGGTTATCTGCTACTTTAGACTCTGGGACCAATAAAATTAAACCTTCTTACTGACTTAAAGCATTTTAAAACAGTCTATTTTAACATCAGTCCAGACATAAAATTTGCCTGTGAAAGACAATAATAGATATACATGAGTTTCATCTTGAAAAAGTGACTCACTCACTAAAACTCACTTGAGCTAGATTTTCCTGATTTGATAAAGTTTAAATTGAAAAGGCTAATATTAAATGATTCTCTTTATCTCACCAAACTGTCTCACTGTGATGGTCCGGGACTAAATGTGGTGTGTGGTAAAAATGTCACCTCACATCTGCGTGTGTTTGAGCATTATAGTGCATTAGACCAAAAGTACTGAGTGGTGTATTCTCCCTGTCATCCATCTCATCCTCAGCAGACTTTCTCCACCTTCTGTCAATCATGGCGTCCGGAGCACTGTTTCCCAGTCTGGTGTCAGGGTCACGGGGTTCCTCCAGTAAATACCTGGTGGAGTTCAGAGCGGGGAAGATGACAATGAAAGGCAGCACGGTGACCCCGGACAAACGTAAAGGTCAAGTCTACATCCAGCAGACAGACGACTCTCTCATCCACTTCTGCTGGAAGGACCGCACCACAGGCAACGTGGATGATGTAGGTACCTCTAGCATGGAAAAAAAAACTTAAATATAAGTTATGATGAGATGAGTAAAAACGTATCCTAAATCATCTTAACATATAAGCAAAAGATCTAGGATTGAACAATTCCATCTGCCATACACAGAAAATACTGATGCTCATGTTAGTACCATTTTTAATTTATTTTTGGGACTGATTTTCTTATATTTAGACTACAAAAGTTTTGTGTGTAATGCAAACTGTGTCCTTGGGCAATACAGTTCACCCATCCTGCCTCATGTGAATGTGGTGTGTAAGTGATTGGTTGTGGTCAATGCTCAATGGTACAGATTAGAAACCTGCTTCCTTCAGTCTACCTCAGGGCAGCTCTTGCTACAGAAGAAGTAGAAGGGGTTTTTTATCCAACCTTTTCTATTTGTTTTTAGGACCTGATCATCTTCCCTGATGACTGTGAGTTTAAAAGGGTGAACCAGTGCACCACCGGACGAGTCTATGTGCTCAAATTTAAGGCAGGATCCAAGAGACTCTTCTTTTGGATGCAGGTGTGCATGATAATGATTGCTTTATTCATCCATTTCTCTTTTAGTGTTCATTTTGGTACATTTAATTTAATTGGTAATTTTTTTGTTTTCAGGAGCCAAAGACGGATAAGGATGAGGAATTTTGCCGTAAAGTGAATGAGTATCTGAATAACCCTCCTATGCCCGGAGCTCTGGGCAGTGGAGGAGGAGGAGGAGGACATGACCTGTCTGCTCTGGGAGGTGAAACATGGAATCTACTTATTTTTATTTACTTTTAATATTCATTTAAACTTGTCAAATCCAAACTCTTGTGTGTGCTTTGTGAAGGGGAGGGCGGCCTGCAAAGCCTTCTGGGAAACATGAGCCACAATCAGCTCATGCAGCTCATCGGACCTACAGGACTTGGAGGCATCGGTGAGACAAATATTGCACTAAATTATAACGTTTAAACCATATACTAAATATTTATCCAAAAATGACTGGACTCCCCTATTTGTGTTTTCCATAGGTGGTCTTGGGGCGTTAGCTGGTCCGGGACTGGCCAACCTCCTCGGCAGCAGCAGTGTTCCAGCTGCTAGTAATTCTTCCACAAGGTTTGTTTTAAAGTCACTATATTAATGTACAGGTGGAGCAGAAGATTCAGTATTTGGATATACTCAAAATATGGCATTACTGTGACATATTTACTAGTTGAACCAAGACTTTGAATTTAGGGAATGTGAAGTTATCCTAGGAAAAAAAGTTAATTCCTGGTGTTTCAAGCCAGTTCTATCACTTGAAAATGGCTTCTGGGTGTAAGCCAAAACGCCAGTGAAACCTCTACATTGAATCTCCCCTGGCCAAATGAAGGATTACGCCGTCTTTTTGTCTTTCACTCTCCAAAATCATATAGATAACTTGAAAAATACTAGATAAACATGTAAAATAACCAATATAACTTTGTATTTATATCTCCTCCACAGCCCTTCCACCGCAGTGACCCCGACTTCCAGCTCCACTGTGAGTCGCCTGGGCTCATCTCAGGTGCCGACCACGCCCATCACCCCCTCAG